>JAPYYS010000729.1:0-44401 GCA_030522525.1 Campopleginae sp. 14b | reverse complement strand
AAGAGAAAAAAAGAAAAAAAAAAAAAAAAAAAAAAAAAAAAAAAAAAAAAAAAAAAAAAAAAAAAAAAAAAAAAAAAAAAAAAAAAAAACAGAAAACGAAGCTGGGGTCATAAATAACCCGAATTTTTAAGAATTCACATCTCCGGTAAATTCTGACGAAAAATAACGAAAAATTGGTGAAAAATGCGGTAAAACGATGAAGAAGAAAAAAAAAGGTGGAAATCGAAGAATGAAGAAAGAGCGTGGGATTTAGAGTCACCTGGGGTCGTTTTTGACCCTCAGTTGACGCGTTCTAGGGTTAAGGAAATGCGCCGATTTGTAGAAATAAAAAAAATAGCGATTTTCCTCATCGTTTCGAAATTTCCGTTGAAATCCTAATGAATGGACGAATGAAAAAAAAATTAAAAAAATTAAAAAAAAAACTTACCTCGTGCCTCCCGAGAAAGAAGCCAGGCGTGTATGTAATGTCATCGCGTGGTCCGGTACGAGCGTCTAGACCAAAGTGCGTTGTAAGGAGATCGCTGAAAATCTCCAATCTCGCTGTGTTGCTCTGCTTCAAAGCATTGAATTTAATCTCCTCCAATTCGTACTGAGAAGGATCGGCTTCCAAATGGATTTGTGAGAAAACGGCTCTGCCGCCACTCTCAGGAAGGTTGGCGAGAAGGATACTCGGTGTGTGCCAAGTTTCTTCGGTCCCAAGGACTTTAACATGAAAAGTGTGCAATTTTCCGGCACTGTCCAGTACATTTGCCGATACTGGCGTGTGCGGGGTTTTTGTTCTGCAACAAAAAAAAAAAACCAAAATACACTAAAAAATATACTCAACGATATGCTGCCTGTATGAAAAAACGATTCTTCGTTTTTTCGACAAGAAATCAACGCGAAAAACTTGAATGAACGAAGAAATATTTCCTACGGAGGATTTATTTCGGGGGAAAAAGATGGAAAAATTGTTGCAGCGAAACACAAACCTCGATTCGTCATGGTCTTGAGAGAACTGGGTCTTCACAGGCGAAGCTTGATAGCAAAAAATGTGATGCATCATCTGCACGTGTTGCCATTTCCCATACGAGAAGCGTACGAGTTCATGTTCTCGAACTTCGGCAGTTTTGAACGAGGGCAAGAGAGTATGAAGTGTGTCGGAGCACAGGGCCAAAAGTTGTCCACCCCGGACCATGTATTCGACGAGCTGGCTGGAGATTTCGGCGCCTACATTGCCGCAAACTATTACGAGCACCGTTTGGTCCATCCAGACATCCTTCTTGGCCTCATCCGATGTGAGAGTGTATACGATGTATCTGGAAAAAAATTTCAAATCGAAATTTATTTAGTCGCGTCTTTCCATAAAAACAAAAATCAATAAACAATTCTCGATCTTCCAATTGAATTCCCATTATATTGTCGTTTGAACGCAACCTCCTTAAAATTCATTATTTCCAGTCCAACCAATGGGCTCGGCAATTCTCGTGAATAATTCATTCCCGCATCGATGGCAAATGAAATGCAATTAAAAAGGGTCAAAGGCCGAGCTGGTGTCGCAATACCGAGACGGATTTCCACGAATAAATCATGTGCGAATACAAGTTTCGTTATCTACTAGTCGAAAATTAAGTCGCAAATCGTACTAATGAGGAAAAGTCTGTGATTTTGTGTCCGTCGACTCAAGGAAAGTGTGCGAAATGTTATGAATAAGCTGTCATTGTATCTCCTGATAAACAGACCAGAATGAGGATAAATCGATACTACGTTGTTGTGAAGTAGAACCACGTTTCCTGGAATACAATGTTTACGTTTCGACATCACACTCGATCGAATTTTATCCGCTATGAATAACGAGCTATTTGCTGAAGGTGCTAATTCTCGCCAACGCAATACGTGCTCACCCGAGTACAATCTTTTACTCGTATCAATGAATGAACGATACGATACCGGAGTTTACATCGTTGGAAATAAAAACGGATAATTTATTGCTCAATCATTATTTTGATAATTGATCTACTCTTTCCATTTTTTTTTTTTTAAATTCATTCAGCCTTTGAATGGCAAAAACAAAACTGCCCCAGAATGAGCCGCTGAAGTTTGCATCGACGCAATGCCACGAAATGGAAAAAAATAATAATAATGTAATAATGATTCGTTACCTTTTTATTTTACGACTCAATTCGTGAGGTCCAAAAGAGGCAAGAGGCAAATTGAGAAAAATGAAAATTCGAAAAAAAAGTGACCAATCATTTTTTTTTTTTAATTCATTTCGTGGCATTGCGTCGATACAAACTTACTCATACTGAATACTGAAGTTTGCATTTTGACGTTCGACGGAATAGAAAATATTGAAAATTTTACTTCTCCTTGTTGAGCGTGAGACCGAGCACATTTTTTATGTTTTCCGAGGCCATGGTGCTGTCTGCATAGATCAAGACGTTCGGGGGTTTCACGGAGTTGCAGAATTTGGCTGTTGGCTTTTTGGCTGGTGAAAAACTGTAAAAATAATTCCAATGTGAGGAAAACATGCGATGTCCATTTGGGAACATCGGTTTTACGTCTTTCTCTGCATTTGAACATTTTCAACCCTTCGAAGTACACATTGGGTCATTTAGACCCCAAAAATTTTCTGTCACCAATTTTTTGGCATTCAATGGCGACATATGTTTCGGCACTTGATTTTCGTTTTGGTCGAAAAGTGAATCCAGGACCAGAAAATATGGAACATTTGCTACAAAAATGTTTGCACAAAGAAAAAAAAACAAAAAAAATGAATATTCAGCGAATTACGACGATTTGAAAAACGTCTCCGGTCAAATTGACCCAATGAGCACATATAAGAGGTCCGTACTCGAGTACTGTTTAGAGGAAATTTTTGCTTTTTCAAAAGCCTAAATTGTTGTCTTTTCTTTACTCACTGTGAGGTACTCGTGGAATAATTTCGTAGCGGTGTTTGAACGACACTGGCAGCTGGAGCAGCATCCGTTGTTGTTCCCGGCGATCCGGTCGAATTTTTCGAGATTTTTGAGAGGTTTTTCGAATTCTCGGGAGGCATGGTTTTCGAATGATCGATTCGATTCTCTGTTCGCGAGGTTTCCAAGTAATTTGCGGCAGGAACTGCGGACAGAAGCGATTCCACGGTGCCGGGCTGTATGAACTCAGTCTTATCAGGGACTACGGTAGCTGGGGTCGGTGGTGGGGTTGACGGAACAACGAGGTCATCCAATGGCGCGATAGCGTCGTCTAAAAAGGCAACCAGCAATCTTTCCGGTTCTCTTGTTTATTTTTTTACGGATAAATTTTCCTTTTTCCCGAAGCAACTTCGTACTTTCGTACTTTCGCGAAGAGATCAAAGTTCGCTCTTGGCAAACAATCGTGCAGCCCATTTTTAATTATTTAATTTTATTTTCGCCCAAAAATAAGAAGATTTTCCTTTTTTACCGATTTTTGTTTTTCTTCCAATTAATTCGATTCGACAAAATTACCTGAAATGTCGCGCGGTATTTGGATTTCCAATATAGTTGGGACGTGCAAATTGACTGGCTGATTTCCTGGCGAAACGAGCACCCGAGGCATCTCCTCAATTTCTAGCGAAACTCCTTGTTGAGCTACGTGCCTTGCAGTGCTGCTGAAAACTTTGAGTATTTTTACGTGTGCGTCCCACTGAGCTTTTCCAATGAGTTCTGGAGAAAAAAAAAACAAAACAATGATTTCTCGATAATTAGTATAACAAATTATAATAACAAACACGAGATACACGCTTTTTTCGGACTTCGTTGATAGCTCGAGAAAAAGAAAACGTGCAGTTTCTTCCCTGGCGAAAAACAAACGATCGGGAACTTTTATTTTTCTCGAAATATCCAACTATTCCGGTTAAAACACTTATGGCTGAATTTTTACAGACTTTACAGCGATAAGATTTGCTTGATTATCTCAAAAGCTCACTTTTTTCTTGGTGGAGAGTGAGCAACTCGTCAAAGTTGTACACACACGGTTTCCCCATTACTCCGATCGCTGAAATACCAAAAAAGATTAATTTCTCAAATATCCGTGAATGATTCTTGCACAATAATTAACAATACTTCATTATTGTTAATAATAATAATTCATTATTTATAATATATTTTTATTAGTAATAATAATCCATTATTTATAATTAATTATTATTATAGTTTACTATCTGTAATTTATTATGAACAATAATGGAATGTACTTTTTGAAAAAATGGAACATAAGAATTTTGGGGCATTTTTAAACTTACACTCGACACGGTTGAGGATGAATCCATTGTTGATGAAACATTTTCCATGCATGAGAGCAATCGAGAGTTTAGTCATGTGATCCAAGTCGGTCTCTAAAATCACTGCGAAACTTTCGTCCATCGTCCACGTTACGATTTTGCCATAATCTTCGAGCTGCAAAAAAGTCGGGGGCGTTAATTTCTTTCTCATAAAATAATGATTGAGTTTTTTCCAATTATATCAGAAATCTTTGGAAATATAATGTGAAGTAAAATACCCTCGTTGCTTTTGCAAATGCCATTGGGTAATAATTCTCGACATCGGCCTCGATCAACGCGTGCATTTTTGTGTTGTCGTTCAACAACGCTCTGCCGTGGTTCTGTGCATGAAGAGGAAATTGCGTTTTTCCTGTAGGAAAGACGAGCCAATCGTTGACGTCTATTTTTTGCTGTAAATATTTCAAGATTTAATAACAAAAACGACAAAATCGTTGAGTTTTTCGAGGTTTGTGATTTAAAAAAAAAACTCATCTAAAACTCATTTTTTTCATTTTATTGAAAAATTCACCGAAATGTTGAATAAAAATGATTTCTGGAGCATGATGGAACTTTTCGATACAAAATGAAAAAGACGAGGAAACCGATTTTATTTCAACTAAAATATTTTTCTACCTGCGGGTAAATAGTACAAAGTTTTATGTCTCCGTGACACCAGATGAGATCTCCCAGTGTAGCGACGCTTTGATTTTTACACAAGTGAGAGCTCAACACGTTTTTGCTTTCGTTGTTATCAGCAGTTTTTGTCTCGTTTTGATCTGAAACCAAGATTTTGTGATACAGAATTGATTCGGAGGTATTACGGTCGTGCGGATTGCGACTGTAAAAAATGTCTACCTTTTCTAGAATCGCTCATAGATTTTGCCAGAAACATGATTGTTGGTCTTGCCACTTCCGGCCCACCGATGGATGTGGCAAGACGAGCTTTCAGGGTGGCTAATCTCCACGCCTGTATCCATGTCGCCATCATATAGAAAATCGTCAAAATCATGTTTCTTCACGCTGTCGGACTTTATCTGTCTCTCAAAAGCCATGAACAAGACGCATGGTGAATACCTATAAAAATCATCACAAAAGCAACCCCAAGAAAAATTGAATGGTTTCACCATACTGAAGTTTGTATTGTTGGAAAAAAATAAAAATTTCATTTTTCAATAATTATTTTTATAATTAATCCATTTCTTCCATTCATTATTCGTCCGACTACTCAGACTACTAGCTGGACTATGTTTTTCTTAAGTATATAAAATTCACTCTTTGCATGGCAGAAACGTCTGCCCAACGATTATTGACAAATACTTATTTCTAAAAATTTGACACTTTGCTTAAAAAAATAATAAAGTTTTCATGCATTTCAACGATGCAAACTTCAACATCATATGATTTAAAATTACCAATATTTCGTTGGAATTTCAAAATGACCCAAAAATGTTGTGGAACATGTATGAAAATTCAAAATATAGAAAATGCTATAAAAGCAACGATTTCACAATTTGATGACAACAGTTCAACAAGTTGCGATGACAGAGACGAATATCGAAAAGTGACGCAATTTTGGGAAAAAATCGAAATTATTCATGCTTTTTCTACGAAACTTAAAAAAACTTTGTTGATGTGAGAAAAACGTACGTATTATCGTTTACGACGAAAAAGTATCGCTATATAGTTTGTTTCCGGTGATTTTTGAAAAAAAGCATTTTCGATAGATATAGAACAATGGAACATGCAAATGTTGCGACTTTAAGAGGAAATACTCGTACTCCGCAGTTTTGATGAGAAATAGGGGTGCACGGGGGAGAGTTATTACGTCACCTATACAGGGGTGTGTAAACAAAGGTGTTGAAAATTTCGTCTTTCGAGTTTTTCACATAACAATGTAAGAAATTCCCCACCGCACCATGAAATTCGAACACAGAGACAAGCTCAAATTGGTGAATTCCATTGTGTTGATATATGTTAATAAAATGACGCGAGGTAAAAACCACGCGGAACCGGCACTAATAATACTTTACCACTATCAATATGACAAATTGCTCAAACAAAACTTGTATATATTTATCAAACAGAATATGACACTATCACCGCATAGATCGCGACAGCACGGAGCTGTATTTTTCACTGTATTGATCACAGCCAGAGATAAATGGCGATATGCATCAGACGAATGCAGCGAGAGATAAGCTAAAGAAAAAATGCACACGTAAGAAGTTCGTGGTAACTTTTAATTGAAAAATCATCTAACAAAAGCCATGAGCTCGACGTATGAGCGTGTCAAAAAAAATGCAAAAAGAAGGACACTTGTTTGTTGGGAAAGAGCGTGATTTGTGATGCTAAAAAATTAACATGTAAAGATAAAAACATGTACACCGCTTGGTGTTCGAACTCACAAGTATATTTTCTCACGTCACAAAAAAAAAACAAAAAAAAATCAAAAAATCACAGTGCACAAGGTCAAAAAACGGTATAAGAACACAGAACTTGTATGCATTTATGGAACACGTCGAAAAGATTCTAGCACGAGTTCCTAGCAGAAAGATTTTAGCTGACGGAGTTCGAGCATCCCCCAGCGTTATTTTCATGCAACGGTCGAATTGAGAAAGTGTCAAATTGTCTCTTCAGTCGAGGCTGCAGATCCCTCGATCGATTTTACCGACGAACGCTGCTGCATTGTTATATTCGTTCGGCATACGCTATATCTTTTGAAAAAAAAAAAAACGAAAAAACGAAAAAACGTCCCAACATAGGGGAAAAAAATAGGAATCCCGTGCAAGAACATTGAATTCACTTTGTTTTTATTCAGTCTAGAATATTTACGTACAAATAATAGGATACTAATAATTTAAATAATCAAACCGACATACTTCGTATCGTTAACTCGATTTTCTGTACTTCATTATTATTATTATTGTTATAATTATTAAAAATACGATAATCCATATATATATCTAATAATAAGTGTATTATATGGATAAGTTAAAACATATTAGAATGCATAACCGCAATTACCATTATATTTATATCTTCATATATATATATATATATATAATGTATAATGTATATACATGTACATACACACTTGTTTCTCCATCGCATATCGACCTCATTCCACAGTCTATAACGATCCACAACGTTTATCCGTTTTTTCGAGCCTGCATCTTTGTCGGGACGATCGCGGGAGATGATTTCTCTCGTATCGATCAAAATTATATAAGTCATCGGCAAAATCTCTCATTTCGGTCCATCTTTCCGAAAATGCATGGAAAATTTTGCTCATTCGATCCTCAAAGAGTTTTCGAAATAACTTTAGACTTTGTACTCCAAATATTGTTTTTTCGAAAATATTTACTTCTTCTTGACCTTGACAAGCACTCTGACCTAAATTCCTGTTTCAGCTCTGAAATCTAAGTTTCAAGATTTTTTCGATTCGTTCAATAATTCGGAAAAATTCTCGGACTTGACGAGACGATTTTGCCATGATTTTTCATGTTTTTATTGAGTTTTGAGATTTTTGAAAAATACACGAAAAGAGAGAGAGAGAGAGAGAGAGAGAGAGAGAGAGAGAGAGAGAGAGAGAGAGAGAGAGCGAGAGAGAATAGCTGAAAATTGTTGGCGTTTAAGACACAAGGAAAAAAGTCATTTGACACTATGAAAAAAATCGTAAAAATAGGACCGATTAAATTGTCTGAGAACGCAACACTCTGAAAGACCTCCCGGCAGTTTGTTACCGATTTTTCATTGTCTGCGTAAAACGTCTACTCATTTTCGTACACTCTAACGCACAATGAATCTCGTGCAGACTATCTCATTCGTCATCCCTTTCGGAGACGATCACACAATGTCATGATTATAAGTTTTCGTTGCTTCCACACTCGTCGAGCTCGGAAATTCACTTTCACAATAATCCTAATAAATGATTAAATTACATTGGATCACACATCAATCTTGTCGAACGATAGTTACAAGCCATTATGACAGACACTATAACAGTTTATTCATTAACCAATACCAAACTAAACTCACTTTCCATATCCTGCGTTCGCGAAGACAACCAAAAGAATAAAAAAAATTTTACACATGACAATTCTTGATAGTCTGTTCGCTTCCGCACAACAAAAATTTATTTTTTCTTCTATATCGCAGTCTATTCGATTTCTCCATTTATCAACCAAAAGTTTTTCGATTGCAAAACCAAATGGAAAGAAAAAACAAAAAACGAGAAAAATATTTTCATTTCCGACCCGAAGACGGAAAAAAAAACAAAACAAAAAAAACAGAGGCTCAAAAACCTCGCAATTTTTGCATCTCGAAAAATTGTTTCTTCAAGTTCTCCAATTTATTCCGACCGAGAATCACAAATCGAACAAATCGAACAAATTTTTAGGAAGCCAGAAAAAATAAATCTCAAAGATGTTCACAGATAAAAATGGCAGTTTCATGGAGGAAGATCGTTCAAATTTCGTCCAACGGTTCGGTCAATTATTTTCTCGTTATACAAAAGTTTATAACGCCACAAGATGAAATAACAAATGAGTCTTGAGATTGAGGCAGTAATCTAGTTGGAGGGTTGGAAAATATTGACGATCGGAAATCTTTATTTTTTTCAATTCAACAAAAAGTTCATTTTTCCTGAATCTTTGCCCACATAGTATTCCCATTTTTCGAAATCAGAGACCAAAATTTCGATCAAGATCTAAAGAAGACTCGAAGGTGCATGAAAAAAGTGTTTCGCCACGGTGACTTCGTGGACTCACAGCGAAAAGAATTTAATTGATCGATCGACTAGAACGAAGTTTTATTTTTTTTGGAATATTTTCCGGTTTCAATGGACCAAAAAAATTTCCTGTAAATTCTATCACAACAGTATTGATTGCGAGAAAAAAGGGACAAAGTTTTGGCTGGAAACTGTCGCGGACGTCCAAACTCGCACTTCATCGACTATGAAAAGTTTCACGAGTCTTTTTGGCTTTTTCAATTCAAGGAAAAATGACTAGCTCCTCAGGAATCGGCAATTTCGATACTCAACCAGGGTGACAACGTTCCTTCGATATATTTCAATGGTCAAATGGTCGAGAAAAATGTGAGCAGATTTTTGCGAAAACGAAAGATTTTCAAATTTTCCAAAAATTACTATTTCCCAGTGCCCTGAATTAGAGGACTGCTTTGAACGAGAACTTGACAACATCGCGAAAGAGTCTATGGGAGATGGTATTCTCCACTCCAATAATAATAAGATAATATTCATATATTCATATGTACGATGCTTACTTTGTTTTTGATGGAAAAAAAAAAAAAAAAAAAATTCCGGGCCAATAGTCCGTTGACTGATCAACTTTCTATGTACAATTTGAATATTGGCAACAGGTCCTCGTAATCGTAATTCTAAACTATTTACAAGATCGTATTTATCGTTTTTCGTATTTCTTTTTGAATTTTTCCTTTGGAAACCTCGGTTAATAATTCGTGGCTCGATTTTTTTTTTTCTCTTCTAAATATTAATGTCGCAGATTATTTTTACTACAATAATGGCAGTGTAAATAGTAGTCAATAAAAAGGATCAAAATCGCGAGGATAAATAAGGAAAAAGTTTTGTCATTGAATCTCGAGACTATGACGAAAAGTAACGAGACTGTGGAAGCATTTTGCAATTGTTCCCACTGATTGATCAACTTCGAAAATGCCACAAGTCGCAAATTATTTTCTGTGGATGAAATATTTTTTTTCCAAATTATTCGTTTAAAGCAACCAAATAAATTCTACTCAACAATTCTATCGTGATATAAAGCTGTACGTACTTTTGTGTACGTGTGACTAATCGTTTACTCGTTTTGCACGATCGCACTGATAGTTCGTTACGATTTTTAGCAAAATTGT
Source organism: Campopleginae sp. 14b (assembly GCA_030522525.1). NCBI lineage: Eukaryota > Metazoa > Arthropoda > Insecta > Hymenoptera > Ichneumonidae > Campopleginae sp. 14b. The sequence continues at coordinate 34,251 of JAPYYS010000729.1, read as the reverse complement.
CATTTTTACACTTTCATGATTCGTTTTAAGAAGCTTCGCTACATACAACAATATGATGAGTATTCAATCAAATTTCGTGATAATATTCTTTAGTATCAAATACGATGACACAGGTTTTTTTTTCTCTATTTTTCATCTAGATTGTTGTTGAACAATTTGAGTCCACAATATGCAAAGATCTATCTGAATCGTATGCTTACACGTGTTCAATTGTCAGCAAACTGTGTAGCAGAAAAATCGTAAAAAATTTGTATATACATATTTAATACTCAAGAGTGTGCTCACGAAATTTTATAAAATTCAAATTCTAAAATCATTTAGAATTTTCTCATGCTTTTAATATGGTGACGTTGTATGTAGCCACTCTCCTTAACAAGGATTTATGAATTTATGCATGAATTATAATTATCCAAGCTTGCGGGAAGAGTTTATTCAACGAGGATTGTTCGGGCTATAATGTAATAAGGAATTGCACGTAATTCGATAATTGGAAATATTGTTTGAGCGGTGACTCGATTCGAAGCGAAGCTCGGAAGGATCTCTTCCGAAGCTGAATGTTTACAGCGAACAGAAAAGCTACACCGCCTTGAACACACGTTATTAAATGTAAAACGGCTTATAACAACAATGAGAAAAAAAAAAAAAAAAAACAAGGAATATACGAACGTTGCTAAAGAAAATTGATGACTCTAATCGCCGCAAACAGGTACATACTTTAGTCTACGTTTCATCCTTTTTTTACCCATACTTTTCGTCTTTGAAGAGAGAGAGAGAGAGAGAGAGAGAGAGAGAGAGCGAGAGAGAGAGAGCGAGCTACTATTCTGCTATTCGGATAATAATTCTCCAAGCTTGATATACACTGGATTCTGAAAGTCGAGCCTGCTCGCACGCATTTCCTTCGAAACACGATAAAAAAAAAGCAAACTCGCACGAAGCAGAAACGAATACTCTGAAAATTTTGTTGCATTTCTTGGTTCTGAAACATTCTCAATCACCGTACAACCGGATGTGACGATCATTCGTACGAGTACAAATATAAATTTTGTCGAAACGACCCTTTTCTTCTCACCGAAGCAAATGTGTTTTTTTTTGTTGTTGCTGAAATCAAGCGCAGCATTTAAATGTGAAAAAATGGCAAGAAATTCGTACTTTCGAGGACGCGACTTTCAGATTTTTAAGGTATGCTTTTAACTCGATTCTAGGATACCTTAAATGTGCGTAAATTACAATTAATACGATTCTACGTTTCGCTACGTTTTAAACCGACAATAGTTACATTGGTCCAATATGAATTACGCCTCGTACTTTTTTCTTTTTCTAACAGAAAGCTCCTGCCGAAATCCTGCATCAGGTGGAAACGGGTGATGATCTATTTTCGTTCCAATTTTTCCCTTGATGAAATAATAAACTCGAATAAATAATTGAATTTCGTGTTTTTCAGCGACCGGAGGAAGCTGCAATCTCTCCGGGATATTTTTACGTCGAAGAAAGTAAATGAGAGTATTTTTACTATTATTAAGGAGTTTCGACAACGTCGACTGAATTTTCAATGAATTTTCTTTCCATTTCCTATTCCTTGCCAACCTTCCTTCAACCTGCCTTAGCCAAATTGCGAGCTAAATAAAAACGCACGTCTTTTGTAACAGGAAAGTTGATCGAGATAGAGAGCAAACCGGAGCGTAGCTTGCTCCGGAGGGAAGCGAGTCAACGAAAAAAGGAGGAAAAAACGTCCATCGCGGATGAGATGGCTCGAGGACAATGTGGATTCGTATACAAGAAATATAAAGGACGTTCTCATGGTAATGACGAGGGAAAATAGATGTCGTAATTAGTCAGGACAGCCCTGAAATTTCACGATCGCTTGTTTCAGTTGTGAAAAAATTTCTGAATGTCACTTCGCCGTAGCCCCGTCATTTTCGTAACGTAAATACGATCGGGCGATTAAAAGCTACGAAAAGAAATGCAGACGTCACGATAGAGGTGAAATTTCAGCAGCAAAAAATGGCTGTCCCCTCGAGGGAGCCTCCACCCAGAAGAATCCAAAATTTCATTCCATTCAGAAATAAATCGGGAAAAAAAGACCAAGTGTTTTTTAATTTCAAGCAAACAATTCGCGGGTGAATTTCGTGCTTTTCCGTCACTGCGTCCTGTAACAGCCGCGTTTAATGTAATTTTTAGAAGAAAAAATGATAAATATCTCTCATAATTCGATGTTTATTTACGGAAAGTTTTTTTTTCGTTATCGGAAATTCTTGGAAAATGCGGACTCCCTTAACTGAGCAAAAATTGGAAATTGAAAAAAAAAAAACCTGTCATCGTGTTAAGAGGCAACTAAATTATTCGGCGCCACGAACAATCGCGTGCGAGCTATTCCCTCGCGTTTGATCGTGCCCGTGTTAGCTCGTCTCAAATGAATCTTGGCAAACCGGAGCCGGAGCGATGATACATGTAGGGCGGAGGAGGAGGCCCAGGGAAGTGTCTCTGACGCTGATGCGGTAATAACGGATGATGAGGTCCAATCGTCCCGATCGAGACCGGACCGTGTTGTAATAAATGCGACGTACCGTCGCCCAAATCCAACTCGAGCTCTTGCTGCTCAACCAATTGGAGAGCACCGAACGAAGCCGTTGCCATTGCCACGTCCGGCATTATGCCGGACAAATGTCCGTCACCGCAGACATTATTTTCTGGTTGATGCTAAAAAATTCAAACAAAACAAAACGTCAAAATACATTTTCATATCTGGCTGAACATGACGAATAAATTTCTAACAAAATTTTACAACACAGAATTTACTTATTTTTCATTTAACAAAATATTTTTCATTCGCCAGAAAAACGAAGGAAAACGACAAGGGCTGACGCGACGAGGAAAATGAAAAACAAAGGATTCTAAAGATAGCCGACAGTCAGAAAAATTGAATTTGATAAGCAATTTTTTTTTTTACAAACAAAGTCCAAACATTTCCAGCCAAAGTCGCCTCATAATTTGTTTTTCTTTCCGTTCAAAAAATATTTTTGACATGCCAGGAAAAATGAGGAAAATCCCAAGGGCCGACGCGATAAGGAAAATGGATAAAAAAAAAAGTTAAACATCGCCAAAAATCAGAACAATTGATTTCGACAAGGATTTTTTTTTGTACCAAGAAAATTGCAAGGAAAATGCATCTTCCAGCAACAAATTGGACAATTAGTATGCAAATTATAAATCACTCATTGCAAAATGACGCGAGGAATGTTTATTGGAGTCGAGAAGTAATAATTTTAAGAGCAAAATCATTGTTTTTCCAATTAGTTGTCATTCGCCAATACCGAATAGTATCCAGGTTTCGAATTGTTGGGGAAGTTATTATTTTCCGATGACTAGTGGATAATTTCACAACTGGCGTATTTTTTTTCCACGTCGTTGCGCGATTGCGTTTCGAATCCATGAAATTCAGCATTCTCATTCGCCTCGAATCGTCGAGATTATATTTAGCAAGAGTTTTCCAAAGTCCAGAAATGCAAGAACGAATTTATTTTTATGAACGTTCATATTTTCTGCGAAAAAATTGCTCCAAGATCAAGGTCATAGGATTTTTTCAATTTCAAATCGCCTCCTGCAATTTTCACAATTGTTATTTCTACTCGAGCGCGCGTTTGCGGTTTATCGGCCGGGATTCAAAGAAAAAAATAATAATTATTAGCAAGTCAAGTATTCATTAGTCTTGATGAATTAATTGATACGACAATGTCAAGGAAAATGTAGGATAAAAAAAGCTGCAGTAACGCCCTATAATGATAGATTACCTCGCCGGGAAGTCTATAATTCTCTCCTTCTGTAACCACTGCTGGTAGCTCGTGTCGTAGCCCATAAGATGCATTTTGTCGTGGAAATGTCATGTTGCGTCCGTAACACATCGGAGGAGCTGGAGCCCCGTTGTTGATACTTATGCTTCCTGTACTTACGGCCTCCATACCTGTCACGTTTTCGTCTTGCTCTCCTAAATTGTAGCATGCTGCGTTCTGCAAAAATAAAACAAAAAGCATGTCATTCAAGCTTCAATTTCATTTTTTAGACATTTTTTAAACGTCACTTAATTCTCGAAAATCATTAAAATATGATAAAATTTGCAGAGTAAACTCTTTAGTATTGAATATTGAATATAATTTACTAAAATTTACACGAATGAGCGTAGGATTTTGCATATTATGAGCTCTAATTATTCGACGTCTGTGCAGACGAAAAATAGAGAAAATAGAAAACGGTCGCCTCGTATGTAACCAACTTTCCAAAAAAGAGGAACTCCATCAACGGGCGTAAAATGACGCATAGCTGCATATTTCGATGGGAATCGAAAAAGTCAATATCATCGATAAATGACTGAGTGATAAGAAAACAATGGAGGAGGAATGGCGGTTTCGTTGTTCAACATTGCAAGCTCAGTGAAAATATTTTGATGAGATAGAGAACGAAAATAGGATAATCTTTATGGGTTTTTGAGTATGTACAGCTGCGAAGATAAAAGTTGACGGGAACTTGGAGGGAACGATGATTCAGCTCGAGTTACCATAATTTTTCTAGCGACACGTTTCTGCTCATTTTTTGAAAAGATTCCGATCTAAGAGATTGTGGAATCGTCGAGATAACTTTTATTTTTCGAATAATTTTCATTCCATTTTTTTGTTTTTTGCTTCTCATTACGGGAGTCCCAGAGAAATGAGTATTCTGTATCGATAATCAGGCTGTGCCACAATTGGTTACGTTCGGGCGATAACATGGATGACCTCCGGCTTTAAAAGTGCGATGCATCGTGACGAATAATAAAAAAAAAAGCGATGCATATTGCGAACTATAGATATCGAAGGTGATAAGAACTCTGACCGCTACACAGATTTGCTCACTCGTTCAACGTCATTCTTCCGTGATACCGTAACGTTTAATGAGGCCGGTTATTTCTTAGACCTGCCTTAACAGTAAATCGCTCGCAGATGCGCAACTTGGTCGATTGGACCAGCCAAGAAAATAGAGTGAACGATTTGTGTTTATTATACAAGTTGACCATGGAAGGTAAGATCTCGGGGAATATTTTGTAGGAGCTAGGAAAGTTCGTCAAAATCGTTGTTGGCGAAAAAAGAGAGTAACGGCCGGTGTGCCTCTCGTCTCGTTTAATTCATTAATAAAACGTAATTAAATCTCTCGAGTCTCGATACAGTGATCCTCCGAAGCGAAGAAAAAGCATGATTGGCATATCATTGGCAAAGAAATCAGCATACGCGTTGAATAATGCAAAGGAATTTTATTTCCTCAACGATTTGAATAATTTCGTTATTATTCACGAGTGTCGATAATAGTCTCGACAAATCATTGTCGCACGTTCATAAGAATAATTGAAACTATACGAAAAGTGCGCAGGATTTTTTTCTCTCGGATTTTTATCGCTGCCCATTCGGATCTCGTCCAAATAAAATTCATGTAAACGGAATATTTGCACGTGTCAGTGAGCGATAACAAAAATATGCAAAGATTGTTCAAGGGCAGCGCGGAACATTTGAAAAATGACGCAATACCGCGATCGTCAATAATTTCGTAGGAAGTTTATGAAAAAAATGTAACCCGATGATCGTCGATTAGGAGCAAGAAATAATAATCTTCCTGCAGTGAGCGACGAGCTCGCGAAACCAAGTCACTAAATTCAATCGTTATTCCGTCCGGGTCAGGAATAGTAATTAGCGATTGCATTGAGTGGACTAATGCGTCGCTTAACTTAACGATAACTTCGTCGTAGTTGAGTTTCGTTGCTCGGTGTGCTCAACGCGGAACTCAATTGAGACGTTTCTTACAGCCGGAGAGATAGAATGAAAAAATCACGAGAAGAAGGGGCACTTGCACATCCGTACGAGCGCAAGGGGGGAAAAATAAAGGGTCAGAATGGAACGATGTTCAGTTGTCACCGCTCCGTTGGGAGACTCGATACTAAAATTTCGAAATAAAAACGCTCCGGATTGCGCTTGGCCGTTCCAAACTTATCGAGTGTCGTGTACATTGCCGAGCGTAGAAGAGAAAGAAAAAAAAAACAAAAACACATATTTTGCTAAATACATGGAAATATTATCTTCGTAAGCGAGATTGGACAGCGAAAAAAAAAAAAAAGAAAAAGTAAGTCCCGAAGGAAAATTTTTTTTATTCTCCAGAAACTAATGAACCGTCCCGTTTTCTTGAATTAAAAAATTGCCAACTTTTCGACGATCCCACACGCGGATTGATAGAGGAAAAAATAAAAAAATTTCGCTACTTCGTACGATTTAAAAAAAGAAAGGAAAGAAAAAAAATGTGGACAAAAATGAGAATTAGACCGATAGTCGGATGATTTATCAATAGAAATCGCTGTTTCTGCCTCGTCATCATAAACTTTCCGCGATTATGGGAGTCTATAAAAAATAGTGAAAAAAGTAATGGAGGATTATCTAGAGTAGGCCGCCGCATGAAGCAGCGATTACAATGAGTGTTGGATGACGCAGTCGTGCGGGATGAATTTTTACTAATTGCGGTTCAAGTTATCCGCTATATTACGAGCGAGAGTGTCCTAGATTGAGAGTCATTGGTGGTGACCTTTGGTACAAGGAGGATCGAAGGCGCGAGCGAATCGAAATTTATTGGAAATAATGGCAATTTCGTTCGCGCGGGGATCGAACGACAAATTATCGAGATAGATTAGGCGCGCGTGTGCTCGAGAAAACTAAGGACTTTTAATGGCACCCACGGAATTACGTAAGACTCTCGAGCTCGAAGTCGATAATCCGAGGCGAGACTGAACGAGAAAACGTACGCAATATTTACAAACCAAGGCCAAACTTTAGTGACGGACGCAAAAAAATATCGCTATCCTCATCATAAAAACGTCATTGTGCAATCCGCCAGCTCAAAGATTTACATTTTTTCACTCTGACGGAGAATTCGTCGTCGCGTTTGATTAATGCATCACGAGCTTGACCGCGTGGAAACGTTTCTGCACCCCGAGCTCACTTCCCACTTTTCGTTTCTCCCCGTCTGTCCCCAAACACTCTCGGCCAAACTTTCGAGGCTATAATTAAGCCAGCCACCAACATTTAGCAAAATTATATACTCGCCACGCAAATAACACACGTACGATTACATTTATCTTTTAATTCGTGCCAATCAACGGCCCCAAATCGTAAAAAAATATATTACGAATTATCCATCTGTGTTTATTGATTAAGAGCTCATACCGAAGATCGCGATTCAACATTATTCGGAAGAGCGTTCGAATTCGAAGGTTGAGGTGATAAAATTTTGCCTACATTATCAACGAGACTGCTCAAAGCATAGAAAAATTTGAAATTATTCGAATTTCATGTTGAAATTTCGTCAACACACTCTTTAGTATTAATTTTCTTCTACATACTTTTCGAATTATTGACACACTAGAGTTTACGCGCATAAGCATATAGGATTGAGATATGTCTTGAATAATTCGACAACTGTGCGGACGAAAAAAGGAAAAGTGTCTCGGTACGTGGCAAATGTGCTTAAATTGAAGTTCCGGCCGGGCAGGATTTTAACGATATTTTGGTCATAATAAAAAAAAAAAAAACAATCTGTTAAACTGATGAGAGAGAAAAACAACAACAAGTGATAATCCTTATCGACGAATTATTGTTGCAGAGATGCCGGAAAAGTCATTGCCAGTGAAAAATTTGTCGTCGTTGCTTCGACGAAAATTGGGTGACGATTTAAAGATCGTGAGCGTTGATTGGAAGAATTTGACAGATCCGGGTGAGAATTACGGGAGTTTGATAATCGCGGTGAACGCGAGAGTGGCCTCAGGAGGGAGAACGGAAGTTCATAATCTAGTGGTAAAGCTATCGCCGCCTTCGGCATGGCTGCAAGAATTGTTCAACACACCGTTCACGTTTCTGAAGGAATTGCAATTCTATCGAGACCTGACACCAGCCTTCGTCGCATTGCAGCATGAGAATGGAATCGCGGAAGCGGAAAAAACGTGGCTGGGTCCGAATTACTACGGGGGACGTCTGGGATTGGGGGATGAAGAGAAATTTGACGAGCAGGCGGCGATAGTATTGGAAAATTTGAATTACGAGGGTTATCGAACGGTCGATCGTTTGGTCGGGCTGAACGCTAGTCAGGCAGATCTGGCGGTACGAAAACTTGGAAAATTGCACGGTCTCGCGATCGCGATGCGAACGAAAAAGCCGCAACTTTTCGAAAGCCTGATTTTGCCCTCGCTCGCCCAGCCAGCCAACGAGACTGCCCGAAATTGCGTTTTGGATATGATAACCAAAGCTCTCGAGGATTTAAAGACTTTGCCAGGATGTGAAAAGTATTTAAAGAGCATTGACAAGACGATGCGATATTTGGAGAGCGTCGAAGGCTCCGTGGAAAACGAGCCCAAAGACAAATGGGCCACTCTCGTTCACAATGACTTTTGGATCAACAATATGATGTTCAAGTACGACGAAGCGAACAAGAACGTCGTTGACATGAAAATCGTTGACTTTCAGCTGTACATCTATGATTACGGAGTCAACGATCTCATTTTTTTCCTCATCTCGAGCACAGAGACTGCGGTAATCGAGAAAGAGTTCGATCATCTGGTTGATCGTTATTTCGAAGCGTTCGTCGATACTCTCGAGTCGCTAAAAGTTGACACGGCCGATTATCCCAAAAGCCAATTTCTCGAGCGTCTGAACGAGTGCGCAACCTCCAAATTGCCCCAGTGCCTCATGATGAATCAGGTAATAAAATCAAAGCCCGACGTTGCCCCCAAAATGGAAAACATCAAGAGCAAAGAAAACTTTCTCGCCATTGGCAGCGGCGAAATTTATCAGCAAAAAATGCTCCACACCGTTCAATTTTACGAAAAACGCGGATGGCTCAAGAAATAGTCGTCACTCCACAAATCGATCTGTCGAATACAAAAGGAAGACTAGTTTACCCCCTAGCAACCCATCACATTCATTCCATTCCAATACGCGCGAATAGTCCGATTTTTCTCAACCCCCGAAAAGCCCCAAATCCGTCGAAAATATTTCAACGATTGAAAAACATTCGAAAAACAACCTCCAACTACTTTGAAAATTAAATATTTTTTTCTCATTAGTCAAACGACAGAGGAGAATTTTTATTTCGAAATAATTCGAGGCAAGCTTCGGTGACTCATTTTTTTTCGGGGCTGCAGAAAAATATGACGTTGAAAAAAATTTCAAAAAAATCGAGCCCAAGTTTTTCACATTGAAAAATGTGTACAATCGGTGAGTCAAATTTTTTCTCCTAAATTTCAATCAAGCTCGAGCGAAAAGAAGTAGTGTGAAAGAAAACAAAAAATCAGACCTTGACATTCGACCAACAATTCTCTGAACTCAAACGACAGTGGATCATTTTTATTTCGGAAATTCGCGGTTAGGTTTGGTGCGACGCCGCAATACTTGCGATTTACTGTAAATGAGAGCTCTCGCGCTTGGCTTTTTCTTTTAAAATTGTTATCGAGCCGCTGCCGCGTCTCTCTCTCTCTCTCTCTCTCTCTCTCTCTCTAATGTACGAAACGCTCAGGGGAAATAATTCGTCAATATTTATCAAAGAATACGTACGAATTCGACTGCAAATTCCAAAATTTATTGAAAAAAATTCAATACTAAGTTATAACTTGTAAAATAATAATTAAGATATATCTGATGTTAAGAAAAATTTGAAATTGTGTTTTGTTTTTCATTTTATGAACGGAAATGGCGACTTTTTTTCAATCTCAAGCGATGCGCTGCAAGCGTTTCTCAACAATATTACACATTTTTGTATATCGTAACGTCACGATCTCATAGTATCACATTTCGTTTCATCAAGGAGTCAATTACCAAGGTCAAGTATAATAATCACGAATTCCTTGAAAAATAAAGAAGAAAAATTCAAAGCAGACTCGAGGCTATGTATCCGCCCACCAGTGCGAGGGATCCGAATTTTCAAAGTCGAAATAGCCCAGACCGCTTGTTTCATCGGACCACGACGAAAATCGGTTGAAAGTTTTTTTGTTTTTTTTTTTCTCGAAAAATATGGATTTTCAAAAATTCTATAGATTCGAATGTTAAAAAAATGGAATTTCGCACCGATTTGTGTGCAAAAAAGTGGCATCGAATCTCAGGGGTCTGTGAGACCCGGTGGACTCAGGCAAGCATGTGTTCAATCTTCCAGCAGGTCGATTCAACTTTTGAGATTGATTTCTTGTGTCCGATGTGGCAGCGACCTTGAGCGATAATTATGAGCGAATGGAGAGCGAGAATTATGCATTTGGTGCTCGTGCGAGTTGATCAAGTCCGACGCGTTGAATTTTGAAAGTCAATGCGAAAAAAAAAATGATGAAGATCGAAGTTGGAATTGCGTGAGATTTCTGGCTGCGATTCCGTTCGATATAAAGTTTCTCGAAATCCAGGGCTTTACGATCGACAATTAAGGAAGTTGGCCTACATACGACAATATGATGAGATCCATTTTTTCTTTCTTTCTATTTTTCGTCTCCATACGTGTCCGATAATTGGAGTTTACAATATGCACAGATATATGTATGAATCGTATGCCGATGCATGTTAACTCTCATGTTAAATAATCCGAAAAATATGAGGAAAAAAAAAACTTGAGAATTTTTCCATATTCATATTGAATAGTAAAAAGTGGGCTCACCAAATTTCATGAAATTCGAATAATTTTGAATTTTCGTATGCGTTATGATGGCAACGTTGTTGTTTGTGGGGCGAGCAGCCTCATTAATAAGCTGAATATGAGAGAAGAAAAAGATACTTACCTCGAGAAGATCGGCGACTGCATCGGGCAGATTGAATTCTCTGACGACGCGTAATCTGACTTGTCGATTAATTTCGTGTCTGGATGAGAGAGGCAAAGTGACGGCTCTTTGGCAACTTGGGGATTGTCGTAATTTCTGTTCCCGCTTGAGCATAGCCGACATCGTCGCCGAGTCGGGAACTGGACATGAGAAAAATCCAACAAACAAGAATAAACGGTCAAATTAAATATGACAAAGTTACAATTCGAGCGTCAAGGTTAATAGTCAATAATTATTCGTTATAGTGGCAGCTAAAAAGAATTGCCCCAAAGTGGTTAATAATTATAAATATTTCTGCTACTTGTTGTCCATTGATTAACAATAATTAAAGGCCCAAGGTGATCCGCGATTGTCGGTTTTCCCCCCCGCACGACCGGGCAACGATCACGAGGAATTACAAAGTTAACTGGAATGTTGATTGTTCTAATTGGCAATAATTCGTCGAGCAGCTTAACTCGTTTTCGTCGATATTACATTTTTTTTTCTTAAGAAAGAGAAAAAAATCAAGAGCTTGTTTACCCGGCAATGCTGCAGAGAGAACGTCGACGCCGACTGCCCCCAACGATCTCGGTTTTTCCTCGACCATGTAGAGAGTGTCGGGAATGTCAGGAATGTAGCGAGCTCTTCGTAGTCTGAGTAATTCGGTTTCTTGAACCATTTGTTCTTCGACCAGAGCCTGGAACGTAAAAAAAAACGTCAATTACGATTTAAATTAACGGAGGAAGCGATTTTTAAGCTTTTGGGGGCTTCCTGCGACCAAGTATGAACAAACAAAAAATCACGTGCCTTTATCTCTTCGTAGTAAGGCATGAATAAACGAGGCCTCACGAACAGACCGTTTCTCTTGCCTCCTCGGATCCAAGCATTTATTCGCAGATTCTCTCGCTCGTCACCGATCATGTGACTCGGTGGAGTCGAAACGAGACCCCGCCTGATTGCCTGAACAAAAAGCACACTAACTACAAAATCGATTCGAAAAACACAACAACAAAAAACGTTCCGAATTCTCCATCCGGTCAACGATTTTTTTTTTATCGTCAAGAGTGAAGCGTTTTTTTCTCTTTCATTTAGCCGGAGCCAAAAAAATTATTAAAAAGTTAATAAACAATGACATATTTGAATAATTTCCTATTAAATGCTGAACTCGCTCGATTAAAGGGAACAAAACGCACTGATTTCTTTGGCTGGAAATGAAATCGTCAATTTTCAACGTGAAAGCAAACAAAAAACAATTTTGAAAATGTCGAATGGATCAAAATGGACTGATTGACGGATTTCTTTGGTTGGGTAACAGGAAATAAAGACAAAATAATTTTGATCCTAATTTTTATGCGTTCCCGAGTCTCCTCCAGTGTCACAACAGAACGGAGTGATTGACGGTTTTTTTTTTTCGACTGGAAAGAAAAACGATGAGAATGAGCAAAAAGAATGAACGTACTTGTGCCAAAATTTCACTGCTGGCCGGAAGAACATGATCCATTCGTACAAGAGGCAAAAGTTCGCTGAGTATTTCGCGCAGTTCGATGTCACTGAGGTCTCTTTTTTTAACGCCTTTCCGAGTGACCGAGTGTACAGTATGGCTCAACAAATTGGGTTCGCGATCCTCCATCCTTCGAACGAGTTCCTGTTCGCCCCATTTCAAAACAGCTTGCAAGACTTCGAGTTCACTTGCTTGAAGGAAGTGGCTCTGAAGGACGTTGCTCATGTGCGTATGATCCAGTTGGTGGAGTATCGGCGACGTTACCACCGTCTGGAATTCTTCTCGAAGAAAATGCAACGCTTGTCTGTGGACCCATGCCGAGCCGTGAGGCTGACTGGCCCATCTGCGAAGGTTTCGAGAATTCACGCTCGATTAAACACCCAAACGTCTCATTGGAAAAGAAAAAATTTGGAGAAAAAAAACCCGACTGTCCAAAATATCGTTTTTATAGTACGATCGAGCAATTTTTTTTTTTTTTTTTTTTTTTTTTACCTCAAAACCGTCGCGAGAGAGTCCTGCGTGAGCCACTCGAGTATGAGGTCTTCGCATCCTTGGGAGAGTATGTCAAGCTCTAGGAATCTGCCGATTTGGTAGAGCTCCATCGCTTCCTCGAGAGGACTCGGTCGCATTCGTCCCGTGTGCGTCAGAGCTTGAACCTGTGGAACGGAAAATACGAGATGGAAAAGCAATTTGCAATATTTCAATTAAAAATAAGAAATGAAAAGAGTTAAAAAAAAAAAAAGTTGGCCTTTTCAATGTTTAGATCATCGGGAGAAAAAAACGTGAGGAATTTACCTCGCCGAGGCTTCCAGCGCTGTTGCCGCAGCCACTGCCTCGGAGTATGAGCGACAAATCGACAGTGTCGAGGTAGACGGCTTGCAATAATACTCTGGCGTATCTTTTGGGTATGACGCATTCGTCGAGGACGATTCTCGTGGGTATGTGGAGGGCCCTTTCGGTATGATCCTCCCCGGACCTCGTCCGACGTTGTATCAAGTTCCGAAAAAAGGGCGAGCGTGCAGACAATATCGCTTTGTGACAAGGCAGTTCGAGTTTCGGACGAAAACCGTACTCGGAACTTCCACTGTCTGGCCTCTGGTAGTCGCTGTCCGAGGTGAAGACCAATGCCGCGTCCGCGTAGTCCCCCGTGTCCAACAAATAACGCAAATCGTGCTCAAGAAGATTCGGCGTTCCCAACTCTTCGCCCAGTCGCCGTAACAAATTCGTATCCAGCGACGTATCGTGCGGACATATATCTCCGGTATACAAATAACGCAACAGCGCGGAAAACATTTGAACCTCCAAACTCGGCGTTCTCAGATCCAAGCAAATGCGAGCCCCATAGCCTGCGAAATTCATAAATTCATTGTTTTGAAAATATCGAGTTTCCTTGAAGAAATTTTATTTTCATTTGCATTCAGGATTCTCTGGAATTTATTCACAGTCCGGAGAAAACAACGAATTTTATTTGAAAATTATGCCAATTTTGAGCGTAAAATCAAAATGTAGGCAAAATGAACTAAAATTAATTTTTTTGTTGATTTTTGTTTCTTCATTTCATATGAAAAATTAAAATCGAAGCTCGAGCGAGGAAAAATGTGAGAGGAAACAAGAATTCAGACCTGGACATCCGGCCAACAATTCTCTGAAGTAGGGACATCGTGCAGAGAGCAGAGCTCTGTGAACGGGGAAGCAAGCTCCTCTGTAGACGAGATCAACATCGGTACAATATTTGTAGTCGTAAAGAGTGGAGAGATCCTGTTTGAAGGTTGTGGCAGGAGGTCTAGCGAGCTCGGCTTGAACATGGAGGTCCTTGAGGGCTGCGAGAGCTTCGTATTCTTCGAGCAAAGCTCCAGCCTCGAGCGGGCTCCAGGTCGACACGAGTTCCCTGATGACGCGGCCATGGTCGCAGGCTTTCGAGGAGCGACGTCTCCGTATGAATTTCTTTCGCAGGGTCGCGAAACCCGTCACTCTTTTTTTTCTCTCTCTGCAAAATAAAGAGTAAAAAAGAAACGTCACTGACCGAGAAAAAAAAAAAAAAAACACCGACGAATTTATAAAAACACACAAAATTTCAACTTCAGCGAATAACCAGACACAAAGCCTCGTGCGATCTGTATCGTTATTTTTGGCATTTTGAGGAATGGACGACTCGACGCTACCAAAAGAACTTCCAAGCACAAAATTGCGCGAGCTCTACGCAAATGTCGACGCAAGTCATTCCATCTTGTCAGAAATTTTTCGAGAGTTCGGAGCGATTCCCTGCCACTCCGAGGACGAGAAAAACTTCGCCACAATCACCAAAGCCGTACAGCCAAAATGTTACAAAATTTGCAAGTTTTTACGATCAAAAGTTGGTAACGAAAACGGGTGATGTTTGCAGCTGCGGCTTTTCGAGTCAAAATTGAAGGTTCTCGAGGTCGAGACCGAACTGGTCGAAGGAAAAAATAACAAAACGGCCCAGGGTACGGAATATCCGCCTGTTCTTTTCGGCGAGTTGATCGTCGACGAAGGTTTTAGGACCATTTGTGTTTATGGCCACGTGGGTTAGTGATATTTGAGATAAAAAATGGTTGAAATTCAATTGGTATTAGGCGGACGAAAAGTTGGATTTTCCAAAGTTTGGGAAATCTTGCGATTTCGGAAAGTTGAACTTTCCGCTCCGGTGTGATGAAAAATCGTATACGCACCACGGGAGTTAAATTAGACTATACCTCAAACCGCGTGCTTGTCAACCTTGCCTTCGGCTTGGCTGACAATTCTGCCCGCGGTTTGAAATAGTCCACTTTTCCTCCCTAGATGCGTAATAATATACTATTCCTTGATGCTTAGATTCGTCGATTGTCCCTGGCGAGGACGATACGAGCAAAGCAAGTTTATCCGGTGGCGTCGACTCGTTACTGTGTTGGTTGATGGCCTTGAGAGTTTACTCCTCGACGAAGAACGAAGCGCCGGTCAACGTGAAATTCATAATAGAAGGACTGGCGGGAAGGGGCAGCCCGACGCTGGGGCATGTTTTGTCAAGGAAAAAAGAATTTTTCATTGACGTCGATTATGTGTGTTTGGCGATCGACCAAAAAATATTGGAGACTCCATGTTTGCGATACGGATATCGAGGAGTTTGTCATTTTTCTTTGGACATTATTTGCGCCGAGAAAGACATCGACGGGGAAAAATATGGCGGAGCTTTTGACCAGCCGCTAATGGACGCTGTCCACCTGGTGTCCAGCCTGATGGACAAGCACGACAAGCTCGATGTTCCAAACGTAAATTTTTCCAAAAAGCTCCGCAACAAAAGTCCTAGAAAATAAAATGAAAAATTTGGAAATTTTCCGGAAGATATCGCAATTTCACGTTGAATAAGTCTTTCTCTTCAGATGGTTAAGGACGTGGTGGGTCCGTTGATGCAAGAAGAGGAAGTCATCAACAATATGAGCATAAACACCGACGATTTGAAGAAAAAAATCGGCGTGAGAAAACTTAGACACAAAGGAGTCGGATCTCGAATTGTTATCCACAATTCGAGACTCCCCAGCGTCAGCATCCACAGTTTCGAGACGAAAACTGACCACTCGGATCCGCAAAATCTCGCGATCGTTCCCCGCAGGTGAAATCGTCGCCCACCCAAATTGATGGTGAAATTGTTTTTTTTTTTTTTTTTTTTTTTTTTTTCAATGTCAAAGTGCTCGAAATGTGGCAAAACATCGAAAAATCGTATCTAGAAAAAATTGATTGATTTTCACGATGAAGAATTAATTTCCCTTTGCCATACAGGGCGACGCTCAAGTTTTCTGTGAATTTAGTGAAAAACCAAAAAGCTCCCGATATTCGCGCCTATGTCGAGAGTCACGTGAGACAAATGTGGGACCGATTAAGAAAAGTCAACGAATATCAACTGCAAATGGATCTGGGCATCGAACCGTGGAAAGAAGAACCGACGCACTCGAATTATCGAGCTGCTGCGGACGCAATCAAGTCGGTCGGTCCTTCGTGCAGCGAAAATTTGAATAAATCCTCAATTTTTAACGATATTGAAGTTCGCATCGTTCAAATGCAACGAAAACTCATTCTTTTTTCACGCAGAGTGCCAAATTTTTGGAGAGTATTTGTCAAAAATACTAGAGCAGACTTTTTTGCCATCCGAAAAAAATGGAAAAAGTCTATCAATCGTCGAAATAATTATTGAAAAATAAATTTCTCGTTTTTTTGTTCAACGATACAAAACTTTAGTTGCGTAATTTTGATCAACGATTCCATTTTTTGTCTCCTCTTTCAGGTCTATCAACAAGAGCCACTTTACGTTTGCGATGGTCGTTCTTTGCCTGCTGTGCCTGTGCTCAAAGAGGCTTCTTATCCGTGCAACATGTTGGTCCTTTCCTCCAGGCAAGTTTCTCAAGTTGAAAAAAAAAAAACAAAAAAACAAAAAAAAAAAATCTTCTTTCATAATTAATCCACTTTTATAAATTTTTTTGTAAATTCACTTTCCGGATGGCAAAGAAGTAATGAGTTTTCAGTGCATTTCAACGATGCGAACCTCAACATCGTCGAAATTCTACTTTTCGGCCAAAAAAGCCACACAGACTGTCCATGGATTGTTTGTCCAGGGCTTGAGTCAAAAAATTCCTTGTCTATCATTTTTTTTGCCACTCCGCCGGCGACTGGAGCAATGTTCGCATGTGAAAATTTTGCCGTCTCTTAAATTTCACAGCGAGCCAGGCGATTCAAGCGATCGAGAGGGATCCTTGCCTGTCGAATCTTACCTGAAAAACGTCAAAGTCATTATCGCTTACATGTGCAACGTCAATGAATTATAAATGAGGAAAAGTCTTCCCTGTAAATCTATAAAAATCTCATTAGTCGAAATAAATTGAAGAAGCGCAGGATTCCGAGAGTTTTTTACTTTAGAGGGAAATGAAAAATTCCGTTCCATCGAAAACTCAAGTTTTCTGGGAAATTCCATCTCGGCGTGACGATAAAATTTTTTCAACTCATTGCAAAGAAATTTTTTGGATCTACGGCTCGACTTTCCGTACGAAAATTTGAATTGAGGGTTGGATCATGCGACGGCAGTAGAAACAACGTACCGTACGACGATACCGAACTGGTCGGTATTCCCGGATGAGGAAAGTCTCGCTGCTTGGACAGGGTCGCCGCCGCTGGCAGGAAAGTTAGTAGAAGCGGAAGCTCCCATTCTATGGGTCATATGAGAATCATTGTCTTGTCCTCTTGCCAATGACCAACAACCTCCGCCGGTATGCCAATTGACGACGCCGTCGTCGTTTTCTTCGTTCGACTGCAACGCGCACGGTATCAGAATCCGGAAAACGTTCATCGCTCACCCAGACACCAGCCTGAAAGGATGTCGACTGATTTATATTTTGTTGGGTCCAAAAGTCGATTTTTCGATCGGAAGCCATTTTTTTTACAAATTTGATGCAAATTCATTCCCAAAATGCACACAATTCAATATTTTCCGTGGCCTGCAAAATTCTGCATATTCTTAAACACAGCAGAATCGATAATACTGAGAAAAAAACATGAATTGACTTGACAAAAATAAAAGCATGGCAACAAGCCCACTAAGTAGGTCATTGTTGCAAAATATATTTTGATAATCACCATGGAGCCAAGAAATTCTTCGAATTTATTATTTGGAATGAAAACTAATGGCAAGAACAAAGCGATGATGTCGACATTTCGAGATAATTAGAAAGTAATCGTGTTTATTGAGAATAAGAAAAAAATGGGGAGAAAAATGATTTCGCAGTGAAAGGGGAGGACAAAAATATTTTGATAACTATCAGTAAATGTAAAAAAAAGCGGATGGTAGGATCGAAGTGAGATGCTGAAAATACGAGTTGTATGGAGGTCAGCTGAAACGCTAATCCAGCTGTTTTCTCGTATTATATTTTCATCTTTTTTTTATTCCCCACAACAACTTGCGCGACCGCGTGATATTTTATATCGCTAATTTGCGATGACTTACTAAAACAAAGAGAAGCAGCATTGAAAAGTTTTTTTTTTTTTAATAATAAATAAGTCATACGACATTGAGGAATCTCGTTAATAAATGGAATTTGCATTCGCTCCGAAACACACGAATTTGCTACGGATATATGCACGAGCATCCATTTGTGTGTATATATATATATATATATATATATATATATTTATACATAACCGATCGAGCAGGTACAAAAATTCCCTTCAAAATATCCATCGATATCGCGCGTTATGATTGTAAGAAGAATAACCACCGAATATTTAGATTACCTGGGTCCTTTGTGAGCATATTTTTGATCTTCAATTATTATGACTTGAGATTAAAGTAATCCGTAGTGGGCATACACAAACACTGGCTCAACAACACGCTGTCGGCCATGTTTACATTCGAATGCATCGCGAGCACACGAGAGAAGAGCGAGTGAGAAAAGAACACACGCGGAGCATATAAAATAAAAGGGAAATTGCACGTTTATCTTCACCACTATTATTTATTGTCCATGTTTTAAAAACTTCATTAATTCACTGTAAATATCTTGACGAATTAATAACGTGTTAATTTGGGAAGAATCGCGTCGTCGGGTACGCGACGATTTCTTCGAAACATTGTCACTTTATTTCGTGTGTAGTTCCAGCACCACAGCCAGCTCCCGTATATGTAACCCACATATACACGTCTATGTATTCGGTAACTCCGTATGTATATATTTGGCCTTATATACGCGAGTATATATATACTTTCAGGAAGGCCGTGGAGTCTGCGCGTTAGCGGTTGGTGATAGGGGATTTTTCGAATTGAATTTTGCTGAATCTATCGAGTTGGTGATATCGATAAATGATCGATACCCTGCTACTCGATATGTAACGCGCGCTCCGTACGACGTCAAATTCGAATATTCAAAAGATATATTTTCCGATAGAAAATGTTAGAAAATGAGAGGCAAATTAGTTAAGATCATTTAGTTATTACGATCATTCGAGAGTATGAAGAAATAAGGGACGAGCGGCATCCTTATTTTTGCGACATCCAAAAAAAACGGGACGCGGCGTACGTTCGTCTTGGACGACCCGATACCCCTACATGGACTTGAAAGGATGCGAATAAGGAAGGAAGAAGGAAGCCTGCAGGCTGAACGCCCGGAGATTTCTTCAGACTCGGAACAATTTCGAGCTTTGGTCGCGTAGCTTCGTTAATTACAATAACTCTGTAACAATATGTTTTGCCTTTGTCGCAAATTCGAAGATTTATATTTCTCTTTTATATCTATACGCGAAAATCCCGACGGAACAGAATCCTCCTGCCATCTGCGAACAATATCCCGAACTTAATTCACGCGACGTTGCTTTCATGCAGGTTCAACCAACTGCAGCACGTGCATTTTCCCTGAAAAGAAAAATCAAAAAGCACGTGTTACAAAATTATTGTTCATCAAATGCACAGTGGAATTTTCTAATTGTTATACTTATTATCTAGAATACATCAAGAAACATGGGAGCAGGGCTTAAGGAACTTGCAGTAGAACTTTACGAAGTAGGAGCATTTAAATTCGGGGACTTCGTAACCAAAGTCGGTTTGAAAACACCGGTTTACGTCGATCTGAGAGTCATTATTTCTCATCCAAAAATCCTCGTAAGTGTCGGAAGTGTTTCTTTCAATTTTTAAATACATCCATACCTTTTTTGTCAATTCTTCGTGAAACCGAGCGAAGTTTTTAACATACAAGTCAAACCTTCAGTCTATACGTTCGATTTGATCGATGTACAAAAACTTGAAAAAACACCTGCAGGATTTCGACATTTTTTTTTTTCAATGAAACTCAAACAGTCCGTCGAATCATTAGTTTTTTGTGTCTTGTCAAACAGAATATATTTGATTTGCAGCGCAAACTATCGACGATGCTGTGGGGGCTCTCGGGCAAGTCCGAAGCAATTCAGCAAATATGCGGCGTGCCTTACACGGCGTTACCGATCGCGACTGTAATCTCTGTCGAGTCCGGTATTTCGATGGTGATCCGCCGTAAAGAGGCTAAAGCCTATGGCACGAAAAAACTAATCGAAGGCAATTTCAAAAATGGTGAAAACTGCGTCATCATCGAAGACGTTGTCACAAGCGGAAGCAGTATTTTGGAGACCGTCTCTGATTTAAGGAAAGAAGGACTCGTCGTTGCCGAAGCTTATGTGGTTGTCGATCGGCAACAGGGAGGAAGAAAAAATATTGAGAGCAAGGACATAACAATGAAAAGTCTGTACACGCTCACGGAGCTCATGGAATATTTATTGGAAGCAGAAAAAGTGACGGCAGAAACTGTCGCCGATGTCACCAAGTATCTCAAGGGATGCGGCGCACCTATCGAAACCATCTCCAAAGGTAATTTTTCGATGGTACTAAAGTTTGCATTATCGGGAAAAAATGAAAAAGTAATTTTTCAATCATTATTTCGATGATAATTAGTCCACTTTTTCCATTTTTTAAAAATAAATTCATCATTGGTATGGCAAAAAAGTCTGCGACACTATTTTTGAAAAATACTTTTCAAAAAATTCGGCATTCCGCTGAAAAAAAATGATCGGGGTCCGTTGCATTCCAATGATGCAAACTTCAACATCGTCCTAAAGCGATACCAAAGTTTGCATCGTTGGAAAGAAATGAAAAATTGATTTTTCCATTATTATTTCGATAATTAATCGACTTTTTCCATTGCTTTTTAGTAAATTCATCTTCTGAATAGCAACAAAGCCTGCCCCACTTTTTTCGATAACTCCTTCGGGAAAATTTAGCACTCTGTTAAAAAAACTATGAAGTTTTCGTTGCATCTGAACGATGCGAGCTTCAACATAGTGGCTGAATGAAAATTTAATCGTCACGACTTTTTTTTAGCTTTTTTCAAGTAAAAAAAAATCCTAGGTAATGAAAATATTGTGTATATTTTTCATTTTATTGTAGACGGTAGTGCGGAACGACTACAGCTGGCTTTCTCAGCAAGAGCAAAATTATCGAAAAAGCCAGTAGCGGCGAAGCTTTTGGAATCGATGGACTTGAAAGAAACGACAATATGCCTGGCCGCTGATTTGACAAAAACGGACGAGATTTTGGAACTGGCGGATCTGGCAGGGCCGCACATAGCGGTGCTTAAAATTCATGTCGACATAATTGACGATTTCGACGAAAATTTCATAAAGAATTTGAAACAATTGTCAACGAAGCACAAGTTCATGTTGATGGAGGACAGGAAATTCGGCGACATCGGGAACACGGTATCGTTGCAATATTCTCGAGGCATTTACAAGATTTCCCAATGGGCTGAATTGGTAACTGCCCACACGATCGCCGGCTCTGGGATCCTGAAGGCTTTCGAAACTGCGCTGGAGGGCCATTTGGAAAACCGGGGAATTTTTTTGATCACGGAAATGTCATCGAAAGGCGCTCTTACTACAGAAAACTACGCGAAAACCTCGCTCGAGATCGCAAATCAATCGGACTTGGTCATCGGTCACGTTTGTCAGTCAAACTTGTTTTCCGATCCAGGATTAATTCAGTTGACACCCGGTGTTCGAATCGCCAAAGCTTCAGACGACCTGGGCCAACAATACAACTCTCCAGAGTCCGTTGTCAAGGCCGGAGCCGATTTGGCTGTCGTTGGCCGCGGAATTACCCAAGCTACCGACAAACTAAAGGCTTTGTTGGACTACAAATCACAACTGTGGGCCGCTTACAAACAACGGTTGAGCAGCTGAGACGCTCTTCGAAGCCAAACATTATTTTATTCCGACGGGATTTAATTCTCTTTAAATCGTTTCGCATTAATTTCTCAAAATTTTTCGCCGTTCCAGAACGTTTTCTATGATCATGATGTAGATTATTATTTCGCACTCGAAAGATAAAAATTGCGAAAACTAAAAAATTATGTTGATTCAGAAAAACCGTTCAATTCGTAGCGATGGGAAAATCCATTGAAAACTCATTTCATTGAATGAATTCCGGTTGAATGAATATGTTGGTTGAGAAGTAACGCGCAAACCTCTTATTAATCAAAATTTTCTCTTCAATGCTGGCATTTTTTCGACAATAAAATTTAATTTTTCCAACTTTGAAAATCATAGCAACTCAGGATATTTTACTCCTAAAAAGTATGGTTTCAAGCTTGATTTCTGATGCATTGATCGAAGAAGTTCAAGGTTTTGAAAAGCCGAAGTGCAAATTTGCACCAGTGTTGTGAGTGCGTGACCTCAAAAAGGAAGTGTCGTGTCTACGTGTCAATAAGTCTGTCAGATTAAGCCACAAATTATTTCCTTTTTGATAAAAAATACGATATATTTTTGATTCTGTACAATTTGTATTAGATATAGAAAAACCGCATAAAATAATGGATCCGTTATTATTTAAATAAACGGTAAATACACTTTTTTTTTTTTTCACACGTGACAAACAGATTCTCACGCTTCCTTACTTTTCGTCAATTCTTCGACCAATTTTCTGAAAACTTGCGCAATCTGACTGTCCGGTAATGTTTCAAGCACGCTTTGCCCTCTGTCAGCCAATTTACCCATCGCCGGATCGATCGGAAGTTTCGCCAGGAAAGGCACTTTAACCATTTCCGATAAAGCGATCCCACCACCCGACGAGAATATGTTCGTACATTCCTGGAGCAAAAACAAAGGAAATTAATTCCTGAATATAAAGTTTTTTATTTAACGTTTCTTTGTTTTTTTTTCGAGCAAACTTACCGTGCACGTAGGACAAACGAATCCACTCATGTTTTCGACAATGCCAATTATGGGAATTCCTGTTTTTCGACAAAATGTTACTTCTCGCAATACATCGTCTACTGCAACCGCTTGTGGGGTCGTTACTATAACGGCTCCATCGCATTTCGTATCCCTGCCAGAAGAAAAAAAAAAAAAAAAAAAAAATTTCGATGAATTAAAAATTCCCACGCGATTTCAAGCACCGCTGAGTCATTTCTATTCCTATTTTTCCGAAACTTCCGTTATGCGAGACCGAGAATAATCGTTTTCTATCAAAAAACGAAAATTTATGTTATTTTTGTAATTCGAACCAAAAAAAAAAAAGAAAAAAAAAACAAGGAAATGCAACGGCATTGACTTGACTATAGAGGAAACTCCAGCAATATTCAATCATTTTTTAAATCTCAAGAAGATTATCACGGAATTTCGGGAAAATCGCAAAAAAGATAGTGGAAAATAAATAATACTGTTTTTTCAATATTATCTTTTAATTCCCACAGATCCAGAATAAATTGATAGAAAACAAACATTAATATTGTCAATAGCCCGAATTCTCCGAAAAGTAACCTTCATAGATTCACTAATTACTATTATTATTATTATTATTATTATTATTATTATTATTATTTTGTTCAATTACGATTAACTCATAATATTTGAATAAATGATGGAGTATTTTTGTATCTAGAGTCCATAAGTGGGATGCACCTGAAACACGAGTGGCTGACCGGGCTGCTTATCGGTCTCATGACCACTGCTTATCTATCCACATAAATTATTTGCCTGACAGAAAGTCATATGATATCCAATGATCGTGGCATGTGACTGGATATCAGCTCACATGTGACTTTTCAGCTTGGCATCGCAACCCATGCTCAGCCAAGGTTGTGTCCAACAACATGTGTTAATCAGGTGTGCAAATAGTTTAAGCGACAATGAAAAATAATCAAAACACCTGGTTTATTATAAGAAAATAAGAAAAAGACTTTCTCATAGAACTCATTCTGCTAGAATCACCAATATTTTTCAAAATTTCCAAACTTTTTGGCAAACTATTAATACAAAGATTTCAATTCAACATTTTTTCATTATGTTATCTATGAAAAAATCATTTTTTCTCATCAAATTGCAAAAAAATATTGTCATCGCTTGATTGTTTTTCATGAAAATGCAACCGAACGATTGAATCGAGTTGGGATCAAAGTATTTGGCAATTATTTTGAAAATAACGATACTGAAGTTTGCATCTTTGGAAAAAAATCGAAGAATTGATTCTATTTCTTTTAGCAAATATGATTTTCGAATGGCAATAAAGTCTGCGCCACTATTTTCGACAGATACTTGCCAAAAGTTTTGCACTCTGCTTAAAAAATACGCAGTGGCTAGCCGTCCGAGTAGCCGGACGAATAGTATTCGTTCGGACACGCTTTATCCAATGATTTGCCTTTTACCTGGACGAGTAAGGGTTACTTATTCGTCCAGATATGCTTTTGGTATACGAAATATCCGGGCGAGTAGCCACAGCCTAAAAAATAATGAGTTGCATTTCCACAATGCAAACTCCAACGACGTATAAAATTGCACTGACCGTAAGTTTTCCATGACCGTTATGTGTTCGTCCGATGTGCCGGGTGGGGTGTCGATAATTAAGTAATCAAGATCCTCCCATACAACGTCGTTAAGAAATTGTTTGATCATACTCGTTTTTTTGGGACCTCTCCAGACTACTCCGTCGTTACGATTTTTTAAAAGAAAGCCGATTGACATCACTGCCAATCTCTGCTCTGCATCCGCGTATACCGGTACCCATCTGTCATTGAAAAAACGGGGCAAATTTTAGTTTGTCCTAAAACCTCTATTTTTCTTTTTCGTACTATGAAAAAAATTGAAAAAACTCTTTTTATTCAAAATTCGTTTTTCTGAATGTTTATTAATGAGATCGAGAAGAAAATTGCGGGAAGGGGGGGGGGGGGGGGGGGGGGGCCCTCAAGAAGCAGAACAGGACCGAGAAGAATTTCGGATGAAAAAACGATGTTTTGAAAGTTTTGAAACAGACGAGAGAGGATCGGCTGCGATACGTGTCTTTGAACTTAAGGTCAACATAACCTCGAACGAACGGAATCATCAATTGTTGATAAGAAAAAGGAGTGGTAAAAAAGTTGGAGAGTGGAATGTCAAATTTTTTGTTTTTGGGTGGGAAACCGGTGGTGGTTCCGGTAATTTCAATGTTATGGTGAAAGAAGAACTTACCCTTCAGAAGATTGGTGAACATCCTTGTCTTCCAAATTCAATAGGTAGGGAACACTGGGACCGCAAAGATCGACATCTAATATACCAACCTGAAAAACCGTCGACGTTTTATTGTCGATGTATTTTATATGATCCCCAAGCAACTTCGTATACACCAATATTTCCGAAGAAACTCACTTTGAATCCCGAAACTTTTAACGCAAGGGCCAGTTGAGTGCTAATCGTCGATTTCCCTACCCCACCTTTGCCGGAAAGCACAAGCAGTACGTGCTTGACGCCGTCCAACATCGTTTTCGAGACTGATGAGAAATCTCGTGCTTCGCGGTATCTCCGGCAACAATACACGCCAGATTCAATATGCGTGTGTTTTTCGTCAAACGAATATGTTGTGTTATTGTGACCCACTAACACCCTCGAATAAGCATGTAAGTTTTCGCACTAATTGCAAAAACGTCGCGTCGTATGAGCTCGGTGGGACTTTCCTCAGCAGGAATTATAAATATGTTTGCAGAATGAAAGGTCATCACTTGACACATATAGGTTTGTGCAAATCGCCATTTACTCGCTCTACCACGTTTTTCGAACATTCATACGCCCTTTATTTCGCTAAAATTTTTTATTTTTTTTTCGACAAGTAAATTGTGTTCATAACTATATATAGATATCGCCCTTAAAGTTGATTTTCTACGCGCAACCACGTGAGTGCGAGAGAGATAACCGAAAAGTATAGATACACGTTCTCAGACGCACGACGACCCTTGATATTTGGAGAAAAGGAAAAGTGACATCCCCTTCTCTGGTGAAATGGGAATAACGTGTATTTCATATTTTTCATAATGAAATGTTAATAAGACGCGCGCTCCAGCTGAAACGTGTTATAGAAGGATTCTTACCGACCGTACAATTGATTGCGATCAGTCCTGCATTCTAGCCAACGTGACTGCGCTGCGATTAGCTTTTGCTTCAAAACAGAAATGACATAAAACAGCTGTATACTTGCAGTGGATTATGGCGCTAATGCGCTGATGTCGGGACTAAAGACGCGCGGGCCTTACCTTACAGTTCAATTTTCAAGTTCTGTTCTTGCTGATTATGCGAATTTCGATATTCATTTGTCTTTCTGCTCAATAGAATAGAATATCGGATTCTCAATCGACCTACCAGGACAATGCATTCTTGAATCGATTTCTCCCGTTGTCTCGAACAGTATAGAAAAATCTGCTATCGTCCACTGGACAAGAATCAGGGTTATTCTTAGAGAAAATATCATTATTATCAGGACCCAAGGCCAACAGGGCTCCGGATCCATTGAACCCTCCTCGTCATCGACTCGTAACGTGAGCCTGCTTCCACGGTGTCATGTGATCGCGACCGCGCCGCGGTATAGTCGCGTTACCTAGTAACCACAATACTATAACCAAAGTCGACGCTGTTTTCGTCTACTCTGTCAAATGTCAACCCGAATTGATTCGTGCGATCCATAAAATCGGTAAACATTTCAAGTGCGACAAGTGGGAACAAAATGGTGAGTAATTCGTACTAAATAATCAACAATCATTTTAATTGTAAAATAAAAAAAAAAAACGACTGCATCGTGTAGATCCTTTCGCGATCGAAACCAGCCGTCAGCGACGTCAATCGTAAGACAGCTTCGAAAAAGAATGTCCCAAAATTGGAAGAATATTTAGAGAAACGTGATTATTCGGGAGCTCTGACGCTCTTGGAATTCAACGGGCCGAACAATGGGCTCAACGACACAGACATGTGGATCGCTTATTGCGCCTTTCATCTCGGCGATTATAAAAGATCGACGAGCGTCTACGAGAATTACAGAAAAAAAGAAACAGAAGGAAAGAGCCAGGCGTCCAAAGGCCATGGGAATGTGCCTGTCAATCTAGCTTGTTGTTATTTCTTCTTGGGAATGTATCCCGAAGCGCGACAAGTCCTCAACGACGCGCCTGACAGCGGCTTGAAGACGCGGCTGCTCTTTCATCTTTATCACAAAATGGGGGATGAAAAAAAACTCACCGAATATCATTCCATGCTGCAGGAGAGTATCGAGGATCAAATGTGTTTGGCATCGATTCATTACCTGCGTGCTCATTACCAGGAAGCCATAGATATTTACAAGAAAGTCCTGCTGGAAAACAGGTAACGTTTCCTTCACAAACTAATTAAAATATCCGGCTTTTCGCACCGCAATATTGCACATTCTTCTTCAAAGAGACCCTCTTGTAAGTTTCCGTTGGCAGATCTAATCGCGGCGCTTGAATTCACATAGATTTTCGCATAAAGCACAGATCATGAAAAAACAAACAAATTCTGCACGCCAGACACGAGTTCCGATGTGCATCTAATCACCCAGTTAGCGCGCACCAGGTAAATCCTTACCCACTGTTTCTTATTATATTTACAAAATAATGAAAACTCATTTTTTTTTCAAGCAGATAGTGGCAAATTTTCGGAAAGTATTTGTGAAAAATCAGGAAATTCCTAATTGTCCTTTCTTTCTGTATTTAAGGAATTATCTAGCATTGAACGTGTACGTTGCTCTGTGCTATTACAAGCTCGATTACTACGACGTAGCGCAGGAGGTTCTCCAAGTTTACTTGCAGAAATACCCCGACAGCGCTATCGCGATTAATCTCAAAGCGTGCAATCACTTCCGGTTGTACGACGGAAACGCCGCTCAGAATGAAATGAAACAGTTGGTTGAGAAAACTACGACTTCTTGTAGTTTTGGACACGATCTTATTCGCCACAATATCGTCGTGAGTCGAAAACTACATTTCTACATGAAGGAATTTTTATTTTTGCAAAATCGCGTCCGTGCTCGCTTTTTCCGGTCGCATACAAATTTTTGGGGAATATTTTGCTGAGCGAAATAGCGAATTCCTTCGAGTACCTATAGGTATACGAAAAATCGGCATTATTTTTATTACATTGCAGGAAAAATCGCGTAGACGTCGCGCGAATGACCGAAAATAATTGTTATTATTCACAATGTGATGTTAAGAATAGTCTTTATCTCATTAATTATTTAATCTTGAGGTTTTTCGCGGAGGCGAAGGGGCGCTGCAGGTGCTTCCAAACTTGGTTGACGTTATCCCCGAAGCGAGGCTCAACCTTGTAATTTATCATCTCAAACAAAACGACATTCGCGAGGCATTCGAATTGATAAAAGATCTGGAGCCTGCTGTTCCTCAGGAATACATATTGAAGGGTATCGTGAATGCGGTCATGGGACAGGAAACTGGTTCTGTAAGTTTTACGGTTACGAATATAATCGAATATAATCGTCCGGAAATATCAACGAATATAGTGGTCCGGAAATCATCTTATTCTCGAAATAAAATTTATTTTAAATGAGCGACGCGATTTCAGACTCGGAATTCAGTTAATTATGATATTATATCAGGGAGAATTTCGTTAAAGAGAAAATGACGATGATTTTCGTATTTTTAGAGGGAAAGCCTGAAAATAGCTCAGCAATATTTTCAACTAGTAGGATCGTCGGCTTCGGAATGCGATACGATACCCGGAAGACAATGTATGGCGTCCTGTTTCTTTTTGCGTCGCCAGTTCGAAGAGGTTTTAGTTTATCTTCACTCAATAAAAACGTATTTTTCGAACGAGGACGGTTTCAATTTCAATTACGCACAAGCACAAGCAGCCGCTGGCTACTTCAAGGAAGCCGAGGAAGCTCTGTTGATGATTCGCAATGAAAGATACAAGAGCGACTATGTGTACATCACGTTACTGGCTTATTGTTGTGAGTCAATAATAATTTGGAAAAATGTCGCTCACATTTCTTGTCCGCTTAAATTTAATTTATTCATTCATTTATTAATAAATGGATAAATAAATAAATTATATCATTACCTATACTATCATAATAATTGATTATAAGCTTAATTAATTGATTGAATTCAATTAAAAATTTAACTTTACGCTTTGCTATTTTTTAGACGTCATTAACAAAAAAGCTCAGCTGGCCTGGGAACTCTATCTCAAGATGGAAACATCCACTGAATCTTTTAATTTGCTTCAACTCATCGCAAATACTTGTTACAAAATTGGGGAATTTTGGTACGCGGCCAAAGCCTTTGATATGCTGGAACGAATGGATCCCACGCCTGATCATTGGGAAGGCAAACGAGGAGCTTGTTGCGGTACGTTCCAGTACATCGTTGCTGAGAAACAACCAAAGTGAGCATTTCCTCGTTTTTCAACCCCACAGAAGTCAAAGATCGATCATTATTTCGACGACTATCATTATTACGACGACTGTTTGGCATTTCATAGCAACGAATGGCCATGTATTTTTTATTTTGGTCAAAAAATAAAGTTTGGGTCATCAAATATATGAATAATTCACAACATTTTTTTTTTTTTTTTTTTTTTTTTTTTTTTTTTTTTTTCAATTTTTATAATTTTTTCACAGGGAACTGCTCAAGGAAATCATTCAATTGCTCCGGAACACTTCGAACTCTCAAGTCGATCAAATCATCCGAGTTATGAGGAAATGGGGAAAAGAGAATAGAGTTGCCTGTTAGATTTGACCATCCTCGTTCGTGCAAACTCGTTATTTCTCACAGTTTTTTAATCAATAAATATTCTATCTTCATTTCTGGTTCAATTTAATTCGCAATCTATTGATGAAGTTTCTCGAATTTCCCGCCCAATAAATTAACCAATTGACGGCTCTCGAGGAATATATCGGCACAATCGCTCGATCCATTCTTTCATTGGTTATTCTTGGAAATTCACAACAGCAGTGAATCCCCCTGTTACGTATCGAGTTGGTGATATCGATATTAATCGATTGTCTGCTCGATGAACCGCGCTACTTTAAACTCGAACGATATTGCGCGATGGAAAATTAGAAGATGCGACGCGAATTAGTTAAGGTTATTTAGTTACGGTCACTCGAGGGTATGAAAAGGGAGAGTTAGGACAGGATGCCAGGACAATAGGACGACGACACTCCAGATGATCCGTCTGGAAACAATCGAGGAAACTTGGACGCCAGAACTGCGGCGAAATGGGTACCCGAGCCGAGCCTGCTGAACGTCACGTGTCAGACACTCGAAAGGATTCGAGGAGCTGTCCCTTTTTAGTGATACTACAAAAAATGGGACCGCGTAGAAGAACCCGCGAAAGTCACGTACACCGCGAGGCCGGACCTGCGAGAGACCACCACCCCGGACCCTTTTCCCAAGGACGAGGATTGGCCACTTCATCTACCCTGGACAACCCTCTACCCCCACAAGGACTTAGAAGGATGCGGAGAACGACTCGAGACCGAACCGAGAAACTTCTCCAAGACAGAACAATTCTGAGCTTCGACCGAGTAGCACTTAAAACTCTGTAACGATATATTTTGCCTTGAGTTTGAAATTTCAACAGTTTACATCTTTTTATTTACCAAAATGTTCCGTACGCTGAGTTGAACACTTTAGTGTTTCAACGGACGAGAACCCTCCCGCCATCTGCGAACATTATCCTGAATTTCATTCTCGCAACGGTGCGTACGTAACAGAACTAATAACTTTGAGGGAGTTCGAGTTCAATCGTGTTACGAGACGTCACGTTTTTCTAGCGCTTTTCAGTCACCTGACTATTGAATCCCTACTTCGACAGTGCTCAATCAAAGAGCCGTGCCGTCAATCCAATTTAAATTCTATCACAGCCTAACCATTCCTTGAATGTTGAACGCCTTAACAAAACCTAAATTCTCTCAAATTATCCAAGTTCAGTTATAATCTCACTTTTTTCATCTTCTCTGTTTCCCGCACGCTACTTTCCGCCTCCTACTCGTCTCGTTTTTCTTTCCACAGGATGCGAGGTATGGCCTCGCCTCCTTTGAAAGGCAACAACGATCGATCTCGATCCCGATCTCCTCCCCGGGGCGGATCTGACGAGGAGAATGCGAGTGTCGAGATGGACGACGACGGCTGCCATTCCCTACTGCTGTTCCAGGTCGACGATCTCAACCGCGAGGCATTTCCTAGAGCTCACAAGCAACGACTCGTCAACGAGGAACTTCCAACCGAAAACCGTTCAAAAATGAAAATTGCAGATAATAGCCCCGCCAATAGCACGATCGATTTCAACGAAAAAAATGCGCGTTCTGAGGTCTCTGAAACCAACCCTCTCCCGGCAAAATTCTCCCGTAACCGTTATTCTCAAATAAAGCGAAGGCCTTTTTAAGATCCTCATTCGTCCAATAGAAATTTCAAGTGCCACCCCAAGACTTAATGCCACGCACACGGGCCGCGTGCTCGTAAACAACTTCCAAAAAAATCAGGTCCTCCACGTTTTCAACTCTGGTAAACACCAAAACACGGCCGTTTTCGCGTCCGCGTCCAAAGCTAATCAGGCCTTATCGCTTGCATCGCTGAAAGCTGTTACAATCTCGTCGCATTCATTCCGGATTCCTTCATCTCCTGTGACGGTCTCGTCAAAGGCATTCCCACCGACATCACCATTTCAGAATTCCTTCTTTACGTCGATTCTCCAATCCCCCATTCTAGCAGCCCGCCGTCTCAACCGCAAAGTTTTTCAAGAAAACTCCCCCCAGCTGATTCCCTCCCAATCGATCTACATTCAATTCGATAGAAAAGTCCGTCCGGACGCAATCTCTATCTACAGCAGTCGCCACGCAGTTCACCCATGGGAAACTCCCGTAAAAATTTGCTTTTCCTGCTTTATGTTTAATCACATCGCAGCCCATTGCAAAAGTAGCCCGAAATGCACCCGTTGCGGAGAAAGGAAACACCCCGAAGGAGAAGTTTGCCCAAACTTAAACGGCCCTCCGCGATGCGCCAACTGCAAAGATCCTCATCTTCCCACAGTCAAAAATTGCCGCTCTTACGTGCACGAAAAATCTATCCACAAAATTGCAGGCGAAAGAAACATTTCTCTTCGTGAAGCGAAGCGCCTCATAGCTCCTGCCACATCCTCCGATTCCGGACTTTCTCCCTCTCACAGCATAACGATCACTGATACTCACTTCCCTACCCTTCCTCGCTCCTCCTCGTATTCAATCTACCCACCATCCTTCCCCGGCCCGCGCCTCTATAATCAAATCGCCGCCGTCTCCAACCCAGCTTCTCTCATCCCTAGCAGTCCTCAGACCGCCGATTCGCGAATTACTTATCGCCACGCTCCTCCTCCACGGGAAGTCTTAACGCCACGTAACTCTGTTGCTGTATCTCCCGGCGACCTCGCAACGCGCCAAGACCACACAAACTATCTAATAGCTCCTCATGGACAAATCCCAATCTTTAGCAACTCTAAAAACGGCTTTGCTCTTAAGGTGATGGATCAGTCACCTAACCCCACCTCGAATTTCCGATATGGAAATTTTCGGCCGTCGTTTGACTAATCAAAAAAAGGCCGTGTCAGCGTACGCAGAAAAATGGCAAAAATACGCTGACAGAGGCTTTTTTTTATTGATCAAACCGTGTCGAAGTTATCCAATTTCGAAAATTGCAGCTTTCTTTCTCGCACTCACAGTGCCGAGATAGCGACTGATCTCGAGTGGAAAAGTATGCTGTTATGATCTGGGGGCCATTCCGCGTCGAATGGCACCCGCCGCTTGCTGTTAGTATTTTTGTAAAAAAAAACTTCTACCTGGTCTACCTCGGCTCTTCCACCCTCTTACGCTTCCCTTCCCCCACCTTCTTCGGCTTCCTCCCCCTCCCCCTTCCCCTCCCCTACTCCAGCAAACCCTATGCTCATCTTGCAATTCATTCCCGTCAGGTAGTTCAGGCCCGAGGGAGTGTAGCTATGCAAGGATCGGGGTGGGGTTTATTTTATAATCAATTTTGATATCAATTCACCATATTATCTCCCTCAAATTAATATTGTAGGGATGAATTCGAACATTTTCTCGGTTTAGACGTTGTAAATAGAAAGTAAAAGTTGTTAATTGATAGGGTACCCAGCACTCACTGCACCCTAAATTTCATTCGTCCCTGACAAAAATACGACTGGTTTTGTTTATATGAAATCACTCTGGACAGCGTGGCAACCTCGCACTTTTACCGAAGCATACGAGCGTGTCCGTGATAGCAGACGACATAGCTGTCCAATCCAATGTACTCGTGCCGAGGCTCTTAGTCTTGCTACGCATGCGCATACGTGTACGTCAAGCCGGAAATCAGCTGACTACTACGTAAAACTAGACACATGATCATCTTGAAACTTTTTTCAGATCTCCGTAATACGTTGAACTTTAATTGTGTGGTTTTTCAATCATTTCTTAAGAAGCGTTCATTTGTTGTAAGGTAAACCGTGATTTTCTACGCACAGCGCCCTATATACCCCTGTGTATGTTGCCCCATATTCAAATATTTATAACTTAATTAATAAACACACAAAAATTCTGAAATTTTTCACAGGTGTCAGTTGACTATTTGTCCACATCTTGTATAAATCTCATAATTTTCTGCAGAAAACTGTTTCATGCCTGAACTACCTTAATCCAACTCATCCAACAACTTTGTGGAATGCTATCTACCTTTGGCGTATCAGACAAACTCGGTCCAATAATCGAAGCACTTAACGCTCTATCCGTAGCTATCTCCCAACCTCAAAATGGCCTCTCGCAAACAGCTTAAATTCTCCAATGCAATTGCCGTAGCCTTCGCAACAAAATAGGCCTGCTGGCTCAAATTTCTGAGCCCTTCGACGTAATTATTCTCTGCGAAACTTGGCTCTCGAATTGCACCAGCTCTGCTCCTCCCTTGGATGGGTTCAATGCAATCGTCAAGAACAGAGACGATAGCAGAGGTGGGGGCCTTGCATTCTATTTAAAAAAGGACATAGCTTTTTCTTTCGTAAACACTACCTTCCATAGCCCAAACTTTCTGGAAACTCTCTCTATATCGATTAATACTGCATTTGGGCCTCTCCT
>JAPYYS010000728.1:0-86924 GCA_030522525.1 Campopleginae sp. 14b | reverse complement strand
ATATTTGACACTTTTTAGGATGAATTTTTTATTCGATCGTTACTTTGGGGGGCTTTCGAAAAAATGGTCACAGGGAACGGCGGAAATGTGAATTAAAAGAACGAGGTGTGTGTGGCGGCTTTAAAGAATTGGATCTCCTTCTCGAAAGCTCTTCGGGATAACGCAATATTATGTACGCAGAAGCAACGAGCGAGCTTCTCCGGGCTCTGTAACAGTCGAGTCTCGTAAATTGTCAAGGTCGTGGCGAAGCAAAAAAAAGAGTCCTAGTGGCAAGGAAAACAGAGAAGACGCCGCGGGAGTAGGCTGACGGGGGAAAGGGAAAGGGAGGGAGGCAGCAGGAGAACGGGAGTACCGAGCCAATTTAATGAATAATTCATAGCTCATTTTCTTCTCGTGTCATTACCATATTTCAGTCGTGCTACTCTCGTTATATAGCTTCGCCAGCCCGTTTTCCTCACGTACTCGAGTAATATGCATCCGAAGGGTTATGCACGTGATGGCGAGCTCGAGATGAGGCTGCTGCTCTTTCTCCCCTCTGCTTCCCTTTAATCTACGAGATGAACAGCATAACAACCAAAATCAATTATCTCTGAAATATAAAATCTCGTACCAATCATATAAATATTTAATACGAATCTCCTTGACGGGGATGATACAGGATTATTATTTCGATGTCGATGAGTTCGGATCGTTAGAATAATCCACCAAAAGCTCATTTTTTTTCATACCAGAAAGTGCTAAATTCTCATCCAGTTTTTATCAACGATAGAATGGGACAGTCGTCTTTGCTATTGAAAAACTAACTTTGCTAATAAGAAACGATTGCAACAATGGCCTCAATTGCCAAATTGCCAAAATAGCCAAATCATCGCTCGGAGAATTTTGGTGGTGCGTGATAAACCTCCCTCTGGAACATTGGGTCATTTTGACCCGGACAAACGTTTCCAGATGTTGAAATTTCGATCATTCGTTCTTCGAACTGAAAAGTTTCAGTTTCTTCAATTTTTCCTCCATTTTTGGAGAATAAAGTTGGCGGAGTACACACTGGGTCAAATTGACCCGGGGTCTCAGTAACGTCGCCACATGAAAATCTATGAATCAAAGGTTCTTTGAGGATCATGATTTCGAGGATATTGCTGGTAAACCGTTATCCAACACGTCGGGTCATTTTGACCCAGACAAAATTTTCCAAAAGTTAAAATTTCAATAGTTTCAGTTCCTCCAATTTTTCCTCCATTTTAATAGAAAAAAATGGGCGGAACACACACTGGGTCAAATTGACCCAAGATCTCAGTAACGTGGCTCAATAAGAAAAAAAAAGAACTTATTAAAGTTTAATTGAAAATAATTTTTGAATAATTATTTAATTGTTTCCTCATCGATATTCATCGAAAATCCATCAAGAGGCTAGACCTCAATAACATTTTTTCATAGCACTCTCACGTCAGTAGATAATCAATTATTTCTCAATAAGTCGAAAATTTGGTCGATTAGGTGACACGATTGATCGCGCCCCGCCTTTTTGCTGGCAGACAATCGAGTCATTCGTGTTCGCCCGCTGCCTCCAGCATCTCAGCTCGGCTCCAGCCTCCGTATCCTCTCCTCGCCGGGCCTAGGATCCTGTTCCTATTCGGAGAAAATTATAACCTCGCTTTGCTTAAGTTATACTTACAATTGCATGTGCACGCGAAAGTTGGCTGCTGGTAAAGAAGATTAAAAGTGTAACTGCATATACACTGTCTCATTTTCCACGAGCTTTTCCGTATAGCCTTATTTCTTCGGAGCCAACGCAGCCTCTGCTTCGCGCCAGAAAACGCTCTCATCTTTTAGAACAAATGATTATGCAGCGCGGCGGAAAATTATGCGAATAAAAATAGTGAGTCGCTCCCGAGCCGAAGTTTCTCGCAGCATCCGTTCTCTCTGGTCCTCCCTGAGCATCAAAAGGTGTCTCTTATATAATACTCTACTCGAGTATTTTCCCAAATGGAGTTACGGGCGAACTCGAATTTCCACTCTCGATCAACCACGCGCGCGACCTTACAATTATCTTGTTTTCTGCCTTTGGCCGGGCGCTGCGAGAAGAGCAGATTCCGTGTTCTCGGTATTGGCGAGGCTTTTGCATGCAAAAAAAAAAACGCAATCGAATGGGCCACGGACAGCCTGCTCCGTTGTCTCGCGACGCGGAGCCTAGCTGCATTTTTTGTTCTCGCGATACAAACGTATGCAGTCGCCGGGAGTGCGTTATTGAGGAAAAATTCACAGGCGAAAAAGACAGAGAAATATCCCAGCGGGATTCCGGGCTCGGACGCAGCTGCGAATCCTCCTATTCCCTTCCTCCCTCTCTTGCCTCTGCTTCAGACACGAAAGAAAAACATTGCCACACTTTAACGATCTATACGAGCGATCCAACCGTAGCTATGTCCTCGGTAACTGTGCGAACCAGTTTCACGTGCATTTCGTAACAAAAAAACGTTTGTGCCCGCGCTCCACAACGGAGTCGAGAAAAAACAATCGAACGAGAGATAAAAAGCGATTATTAGCGCTGGTTCCGAGTTTTGTTGCGGGGGCAAAGAAACTTTTTTTCGCAAATCCCTGTCTATCGGGAATAAAATGCATACAAAAATATATTGCAAGGAGACTCGCCCCGCAGACTGTATATTCGGCGATGTGGTCCTCGTTATATTAGCATCGCTGCGAATCTTGCCAGCGAATGAGACGATTGCCGAGGTCTATGCCGCGGTTCCTTCCGAATTGAGACGTTTTCCGCTGCATCTCGGTGCTCGTTCTCGTCGACGACGATCGTTCCTAATATCGCAATTAACCGTTGGGACTTTCTTGTCGTTGCATAACGCTCGCCGCGCGCGTGCACTTGCCAAACATGCACAGAGAGTGCAGGATGAGCAACAGGTTCGAGGAACCGCACATTTTAAGACCGACGCACTCTCTCGCCCCGGCACCTCCAAACTCCATTCTTCCTTGCCTGCATCACGTGTAGGGACGCAGTCTCCCGGCTGACTCACGACTCCGCATAATTCAACTTCTCTCCCGGATAACATGATAAGCGAGACCGAGACCAAGATGGTGACAATAGAATCCTCGTTTCTGAGCCTTTCCTAAAATAAATTCAAACCCACACACACTATGAAATAATTCTCAAGAATAAATTTCCATTATTCAATTTCTATATTTTTCTCATTATTATTATTTATTATTTTTTTAGGTTTTGGGCCGTTGCCGTTGATGGTGAATGGAAATTTGTTCCTGAGAGGATCCGAACCACCCATAATTTTTTATTATTTACACTAATCATAAATAATCATAATAATATTGAATATTATTTATGAAAACATGAATAATTATCTCGATTATTACAATAAGTAATAAGGGAGGCAGTGGCATATAGAAATAACTGTCCGGCTCATACCCAATGCATGCGAGCCCGGGATTGATCCTCGCCAACATGGATATGCACCGTTTTCCAAGTTTATTCAAAAACTGTACTCCCCATGGTGATCGATATCCACGAGTAAAGGATGAAATAAAAATTGAGGAAAATGGGAACCATGTGAAAACCCGAAAAGCTACTGTTATGAATAATAAATAATAATAATAATAATACATATCATTATAAATAATAACCGATATAATATTTCATATTTTCCTAAATAATATTCATTGGTAGCCATCATTTTATTACCGAAGATAATAAAATTTTATCATGGGGGGTGATAAAATGATGTGATTTATTAGAAATGAAGTAAAATTATTTTTCATTATTATTAATTATTGTCATTCATTGATAAAAATAATAATAATTAATAGTCAATAATAATAATCATCTCATCATATTATTACCGAATAAATGATTAATTATCAATTGCATTATTATTAATAAGAAATAATAATAATTAATACCCAATATTTCATCATTATTACTATTAATAATAAATAAAATGATGGCTAATAATTCGAAAAACTTATTGATGTTGATTCTTATTCGTTGCGTTATTTAATTTGTATGATTGTCGTCAACATATAATTGCGTTTTTTTTTCGTTTTTTTTTTTTTTACTAATTGTTACTACACCGAATGACTCGGTGCTGGTTGTCTATTGGGATTTTTTCTTTTTTTTTTTGTTTTTCTTAAGTAGACGAGCTTTCGGTATAAGTATTCGTAGAATGATATAATGGAGAGACGTCGATTTGGTGCGCTCCTCGGCCGCGTACCAAGCAGCAGAGCGATGGTCGGCTACTACGGAAACACAGCCTTGGGAATAGAGTCTCGTTTCTCTCTAATGAGCAGGCTCATCTCTCCGCTCGAGTTTCGCTAATGAGAAGACGTCGATTCTCTTCCGGTTTGCTTCACAGGCTTCGAGGTCGCCTCCAGATATCCTCCTGGTGAATAATACACCGTGCGTTTACCCTCCACATCCCTCAACTATCATGATCGCTATTGCAATAGGACACACCCCTCTACGACATCGATTTTGTAACTGACGGCCCGCACGCCGCTACGGAGACATGTCGTCACCCTCACCCTCTCCACCCCCAAGCCTGCATTCTAATCTGTCGACTCATTATCTCATCAATTG
Source organism: Campopleginae sp. 14b (assembly GCA_030522525.1). NCBI lineage: Eukaryota > Metazoa > Arthropoda > Insecta > Hymenoptera > Ichneumonidae > Campopleginae sp. 14b. The sequence continues at coordinate 82,333 of JAPYYS010000728.1, read as the reverse complement.
AACGAGAGAGACGAAAACGAGGCTTCGCAATTAATCAAATTCTCCATTTTTATTTGAATTTTTAATTTTTTCTTATTTTTGCAACTCGAGTGCAAAAATATCTTGGGATATTCGTTAGGACGTCTCGCGTTTTTGACGCCCCGGTTATTTCTCTTTGTGCATCGCCGACGATATACGCGGAAAACTCCGTTTTCATTGAATTTATTTTATTCCCATTTTATTTGCCCAAGTCTTTCGCTTCTCCGTTGGGAAAAATCTCGCCATTGAGATTCACGCGACTCCGCGCATCAATTATTTCCCAAGCCTCGGATGCTGCGACGCAGGTCCCTGCTTTTTTTTCTCTTGGCATCTTGAAGACACCATTTTTTTTTCTCCATCCAGGTCACACCGTTTCGAAAATGCATTTTTGCTCGAATTACATTCGCCGAAATTTCTCCGGTTATGTTTTTGTTTACGCAACGGTATGCAATCCCTTTCCACTCCCTTTTTCGTCTATTCCCTATGAAACAAATGTCAACCCGGCATCTCCTCCTGCCACCAAGAATTTTGCAGCTTTCCGCTCTGGATTTTCATACCAGCAAGCCAAATATTATCGTGAAGCCTGCAGTTCTTCCCCGCATTCTGCACTTTCGCATTCCCACGGATTCAAATCTTTTTTCCGGATCCTGTATACCCCGGACGGGGAGCTCATGCTTTCGCGTCTCCATCCCATCGTCCTTCCTCCATCTTCCCAGGCTGTTTTGGACGGCATTTCAAAAATTTTCTTTCAAAAACGAAAAACTTAATATTTTTTTCATAATTTCAAATTTTCCTTCATTTTCACGAAATTTATTATCGCGGTAACGAAATTTCCATTTTCCGAGAAATTTTCTTCAATATTTGTCCCTGCCATGAATACATTTGTCGGATTTTTTGAAAAAATGGTCAGATTACCGGATCCAACAAAAAATTTCGATCTTTTCGAACTTTGAAATTTTTGTTTTTTTTTTTTTTTTCTTTCCATTTTTCGTTTTATTTTCGTTATCTCAAGGGATATTCGTCGATTTTGGTACAAGAATCCTCGTCTTTTGCTTATTTCCCTCTGTGCCATTAGCTCATTCATAAGAAAAGATGTTTCGTTTGGCGCAGTACGTCTGCCATCACTCATCAAAGTTTCGTCGGCTCATCAGCTCCCCTTCATGCCGCAGTTTTCATGTTATTGATCTTGCACAAGCCGTAGGTAATCAGAGGCCGCCGCTACCGCGTGTCTCGTTATTCTCGCTCCGCAGCTTCGTTACGATGAGCCGCGCGCGTCAGTGCTCTTCCCTAGAGCGGCACGTTCTCCACATTCATATAGCTCAATGACATATTTCGCGAGCAGATTACAAATTACTAGGTCGCGCATCATATTCCATGTTATATTTTCTGACTTTATATTATTTGCCTCATTAGAGACTTTTGGCGTGGCCTTCAAATCTCTCGCAATTCCTGCGTTTATCCTCCTCCGGAATTTTTTCAATCATCGTCCGCTCACGACGACTGATCATTTTTTATACAGGGAGGCGGAATTTTTAATTAGTATTTGCCAACGATAATGGGTTGAGCTTTTTTTCCATTGGAAAAGCGAATTTCCAAAAAAAAAAATTGGAAAAATGGTATTATCATTTCCAAAATAGCCAAAATGTAAAAATTATCGTTTCGAGATTTTCTGGAGCGTGATGAATGTCCCTTCTGGAACATCGGGTCATTTTGACCCGGACAAAGCTTCCCAGAAGTTGAAATATCAATTATTAATATTCGAACTTGAAAGTTTCAGTTTTTTTTAATTTTTCCAACATTTTTTGTAAAAAATGAGGCGGAGTACACACTGGGTCATATTGACCCGGGGTCTTAATAACGTCGGCACATAAAAATCTATGAATCAAAGGTTCATTGAGAATCATGATTTCAAAAATTGCTGGTAAACAGTTCTCCAACAGATTGGGTCATTTTGACCCTGACGAACTTTTCAAGAAATTATAATTTCTCAGTTTCTTCAGTTTTTCCCACATTTTTATAGAAAAAAATGATCAGAGTACACATTGGGTCAAATTGACCCGAGCTCTCGATAGCGTCGCACAATAAAAATAAATAAATAATCGAAATAATGAATACAAAATATTATTTTGTTGTATTTCAAGCGGCAAACTTAAATTTCATCGACTAACCGTCCCCATGTCGGGCCTGCAGAAAAATCTGTGGCCTCTCCTTTGCTCGGATCCCTGACCGAAAGATCGCGCCTGCCAAAATAGTAACTCTTTGAAATTTCATAACGGATAAACGACGCAACCGAAGCGCCGGAATAATAAGGATCGGTGCAGCAGCCTCGCGTGGATATCCCGGCATCATTCCGTGCGGGGGGGGGATATGAGCGAAAGGAACGAGGGCACTGTGCCAAGAACCGCACCGGATGAATTATGCCCGATGGCTGTGACCAGCACCGAGCTATTGTGCTTCCTTGCTGCGTTAAGCGCAATCCTGCTCCTGCATCGACCTTCGACCAGCAGCAACGCCTCTCTCCTCATCCTAACAGCGTGGGCGCACATACCATCACCGCGGACCAGAAACTCAATGTCCTTTCGACGCCGAGCGGTGGTCCAATCCGATGCAAAAATTATTAGAAAAAAAAACAAAAAAAAAACAGAAAAATATGAAAAAAAAAAAAAAATTAACCACGTAACTCGTTCTCGGTCTCGCAATGCAATTTTTTCGGATGCCATGCCAAATAAAATCGAATCGCCTGGCTGGAAGGCCTCGAACAAATAAACATCGATAAAAAAATAATTCTCCGAATAAAATGCAACTCCATCGAGATTTAATTATCGAAGAAATATTGACATTCGGTGGTTTCTGCTGAAAATCAAATTGGGGAGAATTATTTTGGGGAAACTGGGCGTGGAAATGTTATTAACTAGTTCGTGGGAGTATTTCCGGAAATGTGTCAAATTTCACGCACACCCGGGAGCGTCCGTATAGAGAGATGGGTGGGAACAGCCCGAAGGTGATTATTCGGAGAAAAAAAGAGTCTTGCTCACTTTTTCTCCGAGATTGAATAATTTTTACGTAGGGATTCACACGAGGCTACAAAAAAGTATTTATCTCACATGACTGCGACATGATCGTTCCGGGAAACGTCGCCCTACGTGTTCCCAGCCAATTATTTTTTGTTACGACACTTATGGGAAATCCCAAAACGCGAGCCGATCCTCTAAATAATCAAAGTTGGAATTATTCCCCTAGCTCTTTCCTGCCTCCGGCCTCACACTACAATCTCGCTCCGCGTCCTCGAAAATAGTATTGATTTTTTTTTCTCTACACCACGTGACATATTCGTGTAACCCTCGACCCCGAGGATCCATTTTTCTAATGAAACTCGAGTTCGGAAAACGAAACATATTTTTTATCAATTATTTTGGCCAATCAATCCGATATATTTATGCCAAATTGTCAGAATCATGATTTCGATAATTCCTTATAAACCGCTCGCTAACACATTGGGTCATTCTGACCCCGGCAGAATTTTCCAGGAGTTGCAATTTTAATTATGAAATAAAAAAAAAGACTTTCGGTTTCTCCAATTTTTCCACCATTTTTATTGAAAAAAAAAAAAAAAAAATGGAGCCAAGCCCACACTGGGTCAAATTGACCCCTGGGCTAAAAAGCGTCGTCGAGTGTATGTAATAACTAAAAAAAAAATCTTAACAATCGCATTAATTATATAAATAATTAATAAAAATATTTGTTTTCAAATTTATTATTTCGATAATTAATGGGATCGTTGCAATTTTCTGGTAAATTAAGTTTTCCCATGGCAAAGCAGACTGTCCCATTATCGTTGACAAATACTGTATGAAAATTTGGGGCTCTGCTATAAAAAGCGATAAGTTTTCGTTTTTTTCTCGATATAAATCGAGAAGGAGTTCGAAAACGATGGCAATCTTTAAATTGTCATAAAATATCATTCGTTTACGCAATAATGAAGGTTTTCCCTACAGGCTTCGTTTCGTTTTGGCATAACGTAGAGACCCGTATAGGACAAAGTTACGTTTGGTGAATACTTCACGAGATAAAACATTTGAAAGGAAGAAAAGGCTGAAAGAATGAGTATTGCATGAAAAAAAAAAAAAATTCAGCGTTTCTCCGTGTTTGCTCTCCAAGCTCGTGGACTCGATAGAGTGGCTTGCGAGCCAATAGAAAAAGAGGAGCCAGTCGGGGATGAGCCAGCAGGGTCGCGAACTGATAATGGAATTGCTCCGACAGCTTCAAGGGATTGTCCCGGACGGATTATTCCGATCGGAGTCTGATTTATCCAGGCTCTGGTTCGCGATACGTAATCCCCCATGTAGGACGGTGGATGATGGAGCCAAAGATTGGAAACTCCATAGCATTCGTCTGGTAATGTCTTGAACGATTAATTCGCATCGAATGAGCAGGCTTTGGCCTACAAAGTCCTTGCGTCAACGCAACGTGGTGCTGGTTGCAATTTCCGATGGACACGCCACGGACGATTCGGTCTTGACCTTTCCGCTCGAATGAGCGAGCTGGGTCGGCTCCTCAAATTGAAAAGTTGGGGTGAAAAAATGAGCGGGATAGACGATGGGATATTCTTATAGTCGCCTGACATTTGTGTACCTACGCGGGCGACGGGGCTGCCGCGGGAAAAGGGCTCCAAGGGCACCAGGCCGCAGTCTCCTCTCGAGAAGATCTTGTGCTCTTTTGATGGGACCACCGCGCGCTCTTATTCCAGTGTCGGGTACTCCTCGAATTAGCATCGTTAAGCGAGACTTGAGGAGACGCCAAGAGTCGCCGTATAGTCGTGTTTGGGGGCGCGCACACTTATCCTTCGCAATGTGAATCGCCGTTGTTGCGCACTGGTTATGCCACCCGAGACACGTCGCCCGCTTTCGATCGAGCTCTTTACCTTCCAGCTGCCTTGCCTTCGCCTCATCCGTGCTACGGACGGTCTTTATTTGCCTGGCTTACCGGAGGTGAGGCCTCGCGGGAACGCTCTCCTTTGGAAACGATCCCCGAGCTATGAGAACAGACAGAGTCTTGCCCATAAGTATATACTCCAGGAAAACGTCGTTATCTAAGTTTGCGAACGCGAGTCCTCTTGTCTTGCTCGGGCGATATCGCTTCACGGGCTTCTCATTGTCTAAGGAATTAATATCGTTTCTCTTTGCTCTCTGCAAGCATTAAAAACTTTTTGTTGCATTAAAAATCCGGGTCTCTCGCGATAAACGGTGAATCTTTAACGCCGAGATCCCGTAGATGGTTCCCCAGCATGATCTCGGCCTGGTGTACAGAGCTGCCGGGGACTTTGTCGACGCGTTCCGACAAACCACGTTCCTAGGCCGTTTCTCTTTCTGATCGGCGTGCTCGTGCTCGGGCGTGCAAACGAGCCCATCGATGAGGCGCGCGGTTTATCGGCCGCACGTTCTCTCCTTGCCGTGGATCGCGGATGAACGCGCGATAATTGGGCCGATAGCCTCGAAAGCTTTTACACCGAATAATCGGTGACCGACTCGTCCGCGATGTGTGTTCTGCCAGCTCGGCCGAAATAAATCGATAGGGTTAAAGGCCCCGGGATAGGTGGATTGGGAGGGCACGGACGATGTCGAAAAGCTCGCTCTAGGGATTTGGAACGAAAATTTGCGTCAAGAGCACGCGATTTTGGGTGAAAAGGGTTCGTGGTGAGGCGGCAAGACACTTGAGTAATTTTGTTACCGCGTGAGCGATGCCTCGAGGCCAACCACGTACCGCCCCGCACACTGCGACGGACATATTCCGCGAGCTCCTCGACGTCCGTCGTCGATAAGTCGCGAAAAGGAAGGCAGGCAGTTTTTACGGTAAATTTGTGTATGGGGATCGTCGTGGTACGAATAACCACGACCCCGATGCTGCGGCTTGGCACTGGCCGGTTTTGGTCAACCGCTCCGGTCGATCGAACGTCGCAACGACCCGAGCGGTAATCCCCTTTGGTCTCCATAACTAACGCACAGCGCCCCATAAACCATCGGCCAATTAAAAAACACGCGACGATGATTATATTACCCGAACAACTTGCGGTCATATCCGTAAGCTCGTGATTTTACGTCCAACAATGAAACGCACGATCCTATGAGAAACGCTGATTTTTACTCGAGACTTTTTCACGGGAGACTCGCCAAAGCTGCTTCTGCAACGATCCTCCGCAATTCAACAAACTCTCATCAGCTGTTCCGCATTGGCTGACGCCCAGATAACGAGAGGATCGGCTCTTTGAAGAAGTTTTCCGAGAGACGAGTAGTTGCGCTTAACCGCCCACAAACTCACCAAAATGAAAGGACCGACCAAGCAGTAATTGTACATTCTCCAACTTTGGTAATGAGAAAAGAGGCATAAGAGACTCGGAGGATTTCTGATTTTCCTTTCTCCGGGCGGACGCCGCGGCTCATTCTTCCTTGACGCTCCGGAGCGCTTGGCTGGCCACTCGGGAGCTTCGCCTTCTCGTCCAACGGGAAAACACACAGAGCATCTTTTGTACGAGATGCTTCGAGAGTCGAGCTCCCGCTTGACCTCCAGGGCCAGGACAGTTGCCCTCAAAGGAGTCCTGATCGCGCGCCCGGAGAATAATCGAAAAACGACATTTTCCAGCTCCCAAGTTGCACCCATTTTACTCTCGCCTCTAAAACACCATTCGAAATATGCAAGAGCCCGAACCAGGCCATATTCCCAGAGGAAAATATGTATCCACGTAGTGCAGCCAGGCTGACCCTGGCACACGTTAAGTGAGGCTCTCGATGAGATGTAATTAGTTTTGGCCGGTGGCCAGGCTTCGATATCACGTATGAACGCCACAGGCGTCGTTCCAAAGTCGAGCAGCTGCAGCAGCGGCATCGAGTCCTGGCCGCTGCCACTTCCGCTCGAAAATTCTATCCTCGTTCCTCAGGCGAACGCGAATAGAGTGCAAGTTTCTATCAACACCGGTCAACGACGTGTTCTGCTTTTATCTCGAGCGACGTATCCTCGGGCGAGGCTTATTCTCATAATTATTAAAGCAAATGCGGTTGAAAAAAAAAAAAAAAAAAAAAAAAAAAAAAAAAAAAAAAAAAAAAAAAAAAAAACAAGGTTGGAGCTCGTGGGATTGATAGAATCGATGGAAATATCGACGAGCCACTGGCCAACTCTGCACCGGAAGTTGAGCCCCGTGACTCGAGGCTCGATATCCGGAGGCGATTGATTCATCGACTCCGAGAAGCTCGGGAGCGATGCGAACGAAAGAGTTGAAAAGTTAACGCGCGCCAGAGGAAACGGCAAAGCCGTAGTTAGCGGCGCAGGGCCAATCGAATGCCTTGATGCATCCTATGCCGCTCTCGCGCGGTCCGTCTAAAAGTTGAACACTCTCGCGCGTAGCCTGAATGACAAGCATCCCTACCAAAGGACGATCGAGTCTTGTCCTCCTCCCTTTCCAACACTCTCTCATCTAGGAACCTGTATCGATCGAATTTTCACCGCTAATTAACGTCGATCCAGCATGGTCGTGCAATGCCCAGAGAGCGAGCGAGAGAAAGAGAGTGCCCGGGCTTTCGTGACTGGAATCGGTGTACTTGAGAGAGGCCAAAGTTTCCTCGGGACCATCTGCGATAAACTCATTTCCGAACAATCTTCGACAAGCGGATACATTCAACCTTCTCCTGCTGAAGTCTCCACGAAAGATGCTAATTTCCCTCAGCCATTGACCCAAAAACGATTTTCCAAAAATCGCTAAAACTCTCCCGTTACCCACTGCCTCGCCGTTACTCTCCAAACAATGCCAATTATCCTTTCGAATATTCCTCAGGACAATAGAAACACATCGAACCTAAGAACCCCAACGCTTTCCGGCGTGGCTTTCAAATTGGGCTTGCTCCTTGCGGAGCCGCCTCTCGTCCAAGAAGCATCAGCAAGAAGACTCGAGCTCGTTGCTGGCTCATTCCCTCGGAGCAGACAAGAAAAACGATTCTCTCTCCAGTTTTTACCGGATTTTCAAGTTTTATTCTCGACGCTGTCGTTATTTAACGCCGAGCAGATGTTGAATCTTTACGAAAATAATGACGAACGGGGGCGGAGAAACTGTCCGACAAAAGCGCCAGAGAGAAAAGTCTCTTAATATTTTTTGGCGACTCGAAAGAGCAGCAACGTCTATGGCTCGTGTATCTTTCACTCGGTAACGAGTCGTATGTCCAAGTTTTTTATTTGCCTCCGAGTAGTTGGTTCCTTTGACCGGATTGAGTGAGAAAATGTAAAGAGAGACGATGAACCGAGAGAAAAATGAGAGGAGCATAAGGAAGAAACAAATGTGGTAAAGAAAGGAGAAGGACTCGGTCGGGGAAGCGTCGCTTTTCGACAATGGACTCGCGAGCGTCTAGTCGCCGCGATGGACACAAAGTTTTCCGGGACCCGAAGTGACTGCTTTTGTTCATAATGGTCGAGCGTCGCGGTTTCCCTTCTTTCGTCCGGTCCCCTCGCCCGTGCGGACCACCGCGAAGAAAAGACAAAAAAAAAGAAGACGTGAACCGGTGCGGCTCGAGTCAGCGGTCCATGACCAGAGAACCCGCAGAGAGAACAATCGCTCGGTGCTTGTATCTTTTTCTCCTTGCTTCTCGCTCTCCGCACAAAGCTGCCGGCTCGCTTCTCCATCCGAGGGACAACCGCGACGAGTTCTTCTTTCTACTTTATTCGTGGTGCTGCGTTGGCAACTCGCGCAGCATCTCATCATGTTCCCTCCTGGACATCGGTCCGAAAGCCTAAACGATACGCCGCGCGTTTCTCGTCCTCCTTTTTCGTCCTCCTCCTTGCCAAGAGACTCGGGAAAAATGTGAATGAAATTTTCATCTGCAAATGTCTGCTGGCTCTTGGATCAGATTTCGAAACTCAAAGCCTCGACGCCCCGCGCCAATATTCAACTTCCCGCCTGTGCAGTGTCCACTACGCGACATACATAAGCCTCGCGAGTATCCACCTGCGTGCAATTTTGCCAAAGAAGATCATTGGTGTACTCGAGTGTGTCGCATTCCACAGAGCGTAGCACGAAATTTCCGATATTCTCCGAAGTGACAAGAGCCAGGCCCATCCAACTTGTCGACACCCGAGGTATTTCCCTCGCTTCGGGATCTTCTCCCAGCGCAGTTGCTTCTCGAGAGCCCGATGTTGGTATGGCTCTTGGGACGCGAGGCTGCCACTGAAATCCGAGAAAAGGAGAAAGAGCCTCGACGAGGAATTTCATTCGTTCGATCGATTTAATTGAACGTTGCATCACGCAACGGGAAGCAAGAGAAAGGAGAAAACCAAGCGGCACCTCCGTGTCTTCCCCTCGCACGCCAAAACATTCGATTCAGAGATGCGCGCGTACACTCGAGAACAACCGAGCAACTCGATCCGAGTGACTGATGACAGCAGCGGAGCGAACGAGCTCGAACGCATCCTCCTGTGTCCCTTTTCGTTATTCTCTGCTCGGGACTCGCACACAAAGACACCGGAGTCGTGAATATATTTTCGAGGGAATCACGCGGGTCGATCGCGTCTCTGTTTTCGCTCGGAGAAAATAATGCGAGGGACCCATGCATTGGGAATATTTACTTTTCCGCAACGACGAACCGCGGAGCTTCTACGTATTTTGTTTTTTTTTTTTTTTTGTTTTCGCCTCACCGATGCTCCTCGCATTCGCTCCGTTGGTCTTTGCTCTAGGAACAGAAGATCCGAACGAGAGACAGCAGCGTGTAATTAAGGCGCTCGATTTACCGCGAATGGCATTCGATCTCTCCTCGGAATCGCAGCCTCCGCGGCCTCGCAGCCTCCCAAGAGAACGAGAGCAGTCAGCGAGGGACAGCAAATCCGTTAATTAAATCTTTTTAAATTCAATCGAGCCACCTGCTCCGGGAGTAAGACAAAGGCACGGAATGGTATTGGCGCCCGAATCGCCCAAGAATATCGAAGAAAATATTTAATCTCGAATTTCTTCTTCCACGTTCGAACAAACTTCACTCAGCGCGTCCTTTGCTTTTCCTTCAGGAAGCCCTGCCAAGCCAACCGAGAGGCTATTCGAGAAGCTAAATACTTAGCGCGCGCCCTCGAATCGTCGATTCAACACGCAGCCTCCGCGATAGAGCGCGATCCCCGAAGACCGCGTGCCATATCGACCCCCAAGAAAAGTTTCAGCTTCCTCCGCCAGCTCCAGGACGTTCAATAACTTTCTATGCAATACTCGCCGCTGTTGAAATATCCGAAAGACGATCCTTATCTCCCGGCAGCCCTGCTGACTCCGAGAAACACTTGAAAAAACTATAACCAGCTGGTGGATCCCTCGAGAGCCCGAGCCAAACGCAAACGATGATTCGCTGTCATTGCGATTGGATCATGTTGGACAAGCGACGAAGCGAGTGCATGAGAGAGCAGTTGTATAATGTGCTCTCGAGTAAATTCGCAAGCGAGCGAGCCTCGAGAGCCAAGACCCTCGACCGCGATATCTCGCGCAGTTGGCCTTTGGGCAAAAATAGACAATTTTACTCCAGAGACCCGCAGTCCCGATCATTATTCATCCAACTCTCTTATTCTCGGCACACAACGACGGCTTCGCCTTCCTGCAGCGAGGACGAACCAGCTCGACTCATCGATTAATCACCGAACGCCCGATAAACATCGCGAATACGTTGCCGAGATCATAAATGCATTATCCCAACAATAAGTACACCCTGGCATAACAAAAGAGTCGCGAATTTTAATTATTAATCGCTTTTTCGGCTTGCATCATGTTGAAGTTTGCAACCTCCGAATGCAACGAAATTCCTTTTTTTCTTTACCCCAAAGCCCGCTATTTATATTCATTTCGTCCCCGGAGCAAAAAACTTTATTATCTCATTATTTTTAATGAAATTTTTTCAAATTTAATTTGGCTTGATTTGGTAAAATTTCATTCGATTTTTCATATTTGATTAATTTTCTCAAATTTAATTATTTTTTTTTAATTTAATTGATTTGTTTTTTCAATTTAATGAAATTCAATCTTTCGAGGATAACTTAATTGAATTTTTTACAATTTAATCTAATGGGATTTTTTTTTTTTTTTTTTTTAATTCAATTCTTTTTATATTTATTTTATTTTATTTGTTAATATTTAATCTATATTATAAAAATTGCATTCCCACGTTGCAAGCTTCGGCATCGTCCCCTCAGCAACGATGAGAAGTCCATCCTCCCATTAATTTGCAAAATGCAGCGGCTACCAGTCATAGGCGATTTTACTAAATTCCATTGTACGCGCTTACAACTGACGCTTTGAGCTTGCGCCGCTGTTTTCCTTCAACAGAGACTTTGAGGGTGCGGGTTAACGTGTAGAACCGGGAAACGTGTTTACGGACGAGTGCAAAGATTACGGAAAGCGTTCCATTTCGTTAATTCCCCTGCCGACGCGAAGAGCCAAGCAGATTCATGTTTTTAAGGCCACGCGATCCAACAAATTGCAAAAACAGTGGGAACTCAGTTCTCGTGCAAAATTCAAACTTCGGAGCTCAGCTCTTTGTGATGATACTCAAGATTGGATCGTTGGCAAACATCCAAAAATGATATTTCTATTAATTATTCTAGGAATTACTGCATACATTTTTATTTCACGTGGCCCTAGAGATTCCGGGTCAATTTGACCCAGTGTGTACTTTGCGCCCATTTATTCTATAAAAATGGAGAAACTGAATTTTTTTTTTTTAATTACATACATTTTAGCTGGTAACGCGATAGAGACCCCGGGTCAATTTGGCCCAGTGTGTACTCCGCGGCCATTTTTTTCAATAAAAATGAAGAAAAAATTGGAAAACTTAAACTTTTTTGTTGTAAACTAATAATTGAAATTGAAACTTCAGGAAAACTCCGTCGGGGTCAAAATGACCCAATGTGTTATCGAACACATTTCAGCTATTGGAAATCTTATACCATTGTTGCAATTTTTCTAGCTAGTAAATTTAGTTTCTCAATGGCAAAGAAACCGTGCCATTGTCGTTGGCAAACACTCTATGAAGATTTAACGCTGTGCTATAAATAATGACGAGTTTTTTTTTTGATTGAAACGATACGAACTTCAACATCGTCGATCCTCCATGCACTCGTGAATAAGACTCGTACGTCCATACAAATGAAGCCGTTCGCTCTAGGCTTCTCTATTTCCTTTCACCTACATCGCCATGCAAGACTCTATATAAATACAAGGCACGCCGCTGGAGCAACGAATAAAAAGTGAGAGGTAATCGCACTAAGGTTAATGCTGAACTCCTGATCAAACAGTAACCTCGCTGCTGTTTGAACGCCAAATGGACGTCGTACCAGCGGCCGGAATAGAAGCAGAGAAGAGGGCAAGAGCAGGCAGAAGTAGAAAAGCAGCAGCAGGGAAATAAAAGTGTGCTACGCGAACTGCTCTTGCTCTTTCTCTCTCTCTCTCTCTCTCTCTGCCTCTTTCTCTCTTTTCCGGGGGAGCGAGCGGTGGTGATCTCTTTGAATGAATTGAGATTACCGATGTACTCGAGTTCTTCTGCACTCCTTTCGCTAAATCTGTCAACTGATTAAGCTCCTAACCCAACGACCTCATAACTTGAATAGTCCAAACACACAGAAAGTGTATCATTCCTATGCAGTCTCTTGATTAACGCTCTAATTACGATAATTGCATCTCAAATTCGGTCCAAATTAGCGACACGCTTGGGGAATAATCAAAAGATTCACAGTTGAGTGAAAAAAAAGATTGACACATTTTTAGGTCGTTTTTTTTTCGTCACTAACGCCTCCCGGACGACTGAGCTCGAAATTTCATCGTGAAAAACCTCACTGTGCTAAATTCCTTCGTGACGACCATTTTTTTTTTTCCAAATCGAAATAAAATTTCAATTTTCACGAAAAAAAAAGTTCGAGTGAATCGCGTATCGGGAAGTTAATCGAAAGATGGGAATGACGAGAGTGTCACGAAACGTAAGAAATTGTATAATTAGAAATTCCAGCACTGCGTCATTAACATTATTGGAGGATCTTGAGAATTCGTGAAAAGGATTGTTCGTTCCATCGCTTTTGATTCCTCTCAATCCCGACAACTATTCCGAGACTTGGTCGTCATTGTACGAAGCGTCAAGGGAATAAGGAGAGGACGAAAAGTTGTGTCTAAATCGCTGGAACTCGGAAACTCGCGTCGGGGAACGATCGAGCCTTTTCTGGAGACGATCACGGACCTTTAACCGATAAGGACGAAAAAATATCACAAAAGTTGGGACGTTTTTTTATTTGACGAGTTATTGAAGAAAAAAAAAGTACAAAAATTCAAAGTGCCATATTCCGTCGACATGCATATAAAAAAGTAGTTGAAAGAGCCTAACTCTCGGTCGTGAAGGTAGTAGCGAATGAGAGTTGGAAACTCGCAAGTGTGGAACGAGGCAACAACTTTTGGTGTCTTTTTCGCTGTGCTGCTCGTTCTGAAAGGCTCCCACCGCGAGGTGGCGGCAAAGTTTAACCGAGAGTTGGCAAAATTTAACGATCACTCGCATCAACTCTTTTCTCAAATTTAACTGTACGAGTTGATATATTAGCTTTTCGCGTAGAGAGGCTGGATAACTCCTTCCTCTTGCCGGGCTATATCCATGCGCACGTGCATCCTATCGCGCCCCATCGTTGCCTCTCCAACTTATTCATTCGCCCCACGCACACACACACACACACACACACACACACACACACACACACACAGTTTCTCATCTTGTTTCCACGATCATTTGCCCCCACGCGTTCTTGAAAAACTTCATACAAATATCGGCCAATTACGCTTTCAATTTCAATCCGCAACTTTTTCCTCTTCTCGCGCCGCGGTATACGAGAAAATGTGGAGGAACAAAAATTCAAAAAAAAATCTTTTCCTCCATCACAAAAGTTGGAGCAGCACGATGGACCAAAACCAAATTGCCAATATGACAGAATTACGTTTCTAAACTTGCCTCGAACACATCGGGTCATTTTGACCCGGACCGAATTTTCCAGTAGTTGAAATTTTTATTTTTCATATTCGGACAATGGAATTTCAATTTCTCTTGTTTTTCCTCCATTTTGATAAAAAAAGAAAAAAAAAAAAAAAAACTCGGCGGAGTACACACTGGGTCAAATTGACCCGGACAGAATTTACCAGTGGTTGAGATTTTGATTGTTGATATTCGGACAATGGAATTTCAGTTTCTATTATTTTTCCTCCATTTTCATAAAAATAACTGGGAGGAGTAGACACTGGGTCAAATTGACCCGGGATCTCGATAGCGTCTCCTAGCGTAAGCGCGCGTACGTTTTCGTCGACGTGTCAATCGATCTGATGCTCCTCAATCTCTCTGATCCCCGGGGCTGATTTTTGCCTCGACTTTGCCGAGAGGAAGACGGAGAATAACGGAAATAGGGAAACAAGGATGGTCGTCGACCTCGAGATAACGCCAAAAATTGGATGGGTCGGTAGCGATAAGAAAAGTTTATTTTTCCGCATGTAGTGCGCGGAGCGGCAGCATCAGGGAACGATGCGAAGAAGAAAAACGTCAAGAGAGGAGAAAATCCAGGCTTCCGGCTTTTCAAGCAGAGATCGAACACACCGCCGCCGAGGCGCGCGCGAAAACTTGCTACTTCCGTCAATTTGACGTGACCCCGGGGCGTTCGCGAAAAGAATCACCGCGCGACAGCTCGCTCTCCCCGTTATTTCCTGGCGTAACCTTTTACTGTATACGCCCGGTGTCACGCAAAGTGTCAACCGTCCCTCGCGACTTCAACCGCATAAAGAAAGAATTGCTCATCGATTTTCTAACGCATCATCCTACGAATTTTCATTCGGTTCAAAGTGATAAAAAAAATCGATTAATAAAACTCGACAGGAAAAGAAAAACGGACGAGATATCAAATATTCTATTCATAGGAAATAAATAATGAAGAAGTTTATATAATTATTTAAATTCAAAGAAAGATTTAATATAGAGAATGAATTTTCTATTTGCAAAAATTCCCCACGCCGCTATAATTCCGGATTGAATTAAAATGATTAGATTAAATTGCATTTATTGGATTAAATCGATTTTGAATTTAAAACAAAAAATGGAATATAAAGAATAATTTTCCATTGATAGAAATTTTCTACGCTGCTCATTCTCGATTAAATTAATTTTTTTAGACGATATTAAATTCATCAGATTCGTTTAAATTGAAATGAAAAAAAAAAAAAAAAAAAAAATATAGGGAATAAATTTCTTTTTACAGAAATTTCTCCCCATAGAAATTTACCTCGCCGTTAATTCTTGATTCAATTAAATATTTTAGATGAGATTAAATTTGAAATAAACAAAAAAAATCGAACACAAAGAATAAATTCCTATTAATAGAAATTTCCGACGCTGCTAATTCTGGATGTTTAATTTAGTTCCTTAGTCCCTTACAATTCGCTTAATAATAATGTCGTAAAAGTATTGTTCTCTCTGGCTGGATGAGGCTATGAGAAAAAAGAAGAGACACGATGTCGGGGGGGGTGTATCACCGGCGAGGAAAACGAGTAACTTTAATACTTAATGAAGCAGCTCCGGGTAATTCCTTCCGTTTTAAAAATCTCTTCATTCCCCGTAACTTTTGTGCATTCTCATTGTTCTTTAAGGAGTTACGAGAATGCTCGGGAGATGAAACGAGACTGTGTGTTGGCTCGCAGAAAGGAAAGTAATGAGCGGGACGTACCTCGGTGGATCACTAAACATCGATAACGCAGACTCGCGTACGTTTTTTCCGAAACAAATTGAAATAACGTGTGAATGGGACGGTCAATATTTGGACTTGTGTTACAAAATCAAGTTAATTGAGACTCGGGAGTTTCGAACAAACCGGCAAGCGGTTGGCTAGTCAATACATATAGCGAAATAATCTCAATAGGACTAAGACGATATCTTCTCAAGTAACGGAGGAAAGCCAAGTGGAAGCTCTCCATTATGGTGCGGGTCAGAGTTTGTCCGAGCTGGAGAGCAGAGAGTATCGCAAAACACTTCTGCGGCCCCGATATTCCCTCCGGAGATTCTCGAAACTTTGCCGAGCACGAATTCGGTTTACACTTTTGTTTTCCCCGAGCGAGAGCTGATTATAAAAAAGCAGCTTCTCTGTCATCTCTCGGTTTATCTCGAGACCGAGAGCAAGAGAGGAGGGCGGAGGGAGGCAAAGCTCTGGAGCTTTTAACCCGCGCGCGGTGAAGAGTCACGTCGAAAAGCTTTCACCGATCCTGACCATGGTACACCGCCACGAAGCAGTGGCTGCTGCTGCTCTTCCTCGTGGCTCTTTTCTTTACGGTATCGTCGTACACACCGGAGAGGTTGGATATTGGATACCGAGTCGAAACTCGGCTCTCGCGTTGCCCTCGGTATATCGAGAGCCTCAACACCGCGCGCGGTATCTCCTCCGACTATATACATATATATATATATATATGTTGCTTGATCTAAAGAAGGAACCGAGTGGGAACCGCAAGTCCTCGCGGTCGGAGCCGAACGCGGTGAGATCGTAACCGAGTCTAAAACTTTATCCTTTGCCTTTGGCGCTCTCACTCCTCGTGAATAGTCCTCGAAGCAAGAATCTCCGTCCACGAGTCCTCGCTCTTTCTCTCTCAAGCTCCAAAGACTCCGTAATACTCTCCTTTGCGACGTTTCGCTCCTTTGCGACGTTTCTCCAACTCGCAGGCTCCTTTCACCTTTGAGTTTTCTCACTGGACCTTGGCATTCGGGGTGCCTAGAACCTCTCGCGATATTCTACAACTCTCTCCCTCTCTCTTTCTGTCAAACGCGCATAAATGGACGCGGACGAACGCTATCAATAGAAAAATATAACCGCAAGGACGTTCGCGTCGATGGAGCGTCCTCTCTGGCCCAACTTTTCAAAGCAAAGAGAACGACTTGAACAAGACGATGAATACGAATCTCCGCCACGACGATAATTCTATAAATTGCCTTCTTCCTTCGCGATCCACAGCTCCGAGGAAACATTTTCTTGGATTTACCTCGTTCGTCCTTTCCGCATATCCCGCGTGAACGAGCAAGACGCGCATGGTGTCACTACGCCATGGATCGCGTTCTCCGTAAAGTCGGGCATTTTCAGGGAGATAGAAAAAGGGGGGGGGGGGAGTAAAAAGAACATGGCCGGTTTTAACAATCGGAAGCAAAGCCAGCGCGTAAATGCGCCACGCACACAGACGATCGTTGCTTTAAGGGCCAAGTCTGTGTAAAAAGCATCGAACGGATACTCAGGAGGCTGAAAGTAAATAATGAAAGAAAAGAGGCGGAACGTCGTAGAGGAAATGTTTTTCCCGTCATTACGATCCTCCCTGCCTCTTCCCTCGCCGCGCACCACTATCAAGCTTTTCTCCTGGCGAGATCGCGACACCGGGAACCTCCACCCATCCGGAGCGAGCATTATGGACCGTTTTGTCTCTCAAAAAAAAAAGTAAAATAAAAAAATGAAATAAAAAAAAAGAAGAAGAGCCTCGTAAATTTTGCATCATCTTTAAATATTTACCAACCCATTTGCATACTTTTCATCGCAAATTTAAACTTCAAATTCAATCCAGCCCCGTTTTTTTAACATATCCCGGATAAAAGCCACCGGCTTTCAAAAGAATTTGCACTCCGTTCGCTCCCTCCGGCCCGAAAACTCTCGATAAAGTTTCGAGCCTCCAGTAATTATTATTTTTTAATCACACCGAAGCCAAAAATCAATTTTCCCTTTGCACTCCACGCTCGTCCATTTTATAATGGAACTTTACCGCGCGTAACGAACTAAACTGCCAGTCAAGCCAATTGCAGATTCTCGAGATCGTAATGCTTCGAGGATTCTTGCTCACTAACCATTTTCGTCCTTACACCAGAGAACCTCATCGTCATAAGCATTCGCCACACGTTTCACCGATATCCTGATGCTGCTGCTGCTTCGAGTACGAACCTATCTCGTATCCTTTCTCGCGTTACGAGTGCGAGATAAGCTACAAGCAAGAGAACGTACCTGACCCTTCTCCACCCGAATAACTCTCAAAAGCTCCGCCACTCGGCGCCGTAAAGCTTCTCCGAGCATTACCCCGCCTATCTTTACGCTCCAACGATATAATGAATTCGAGTGAGCCACCGAATTATATTGTCCCTCGAGCTTTTCTTATGATTTACAGGACGAGCATCATTTTCATTCGCATTTATATAAATAACACTCAATTATTCATCCCCGCATTACGAAATAGCTTCGCTGAGCTCCGATCCTAACAAAACCCCAGACGGAGTAGTGTCTCTTTGTATTTACTCTGCGCGAGCAAATAAATAAATAACTCCACGCGGCATCGAGACGACGCAGCTCGAAAACCCCAAGGAAAGCAACGAGAAAATACACTAAACGCGAACTAAATCTCCCGCTCAACCGAGCCAACATCTCCCAGTTATCTCTGAAAAAACATTTCAAGATCGCAGCCGAAAAATCAGCCTCGAACAAATCTCTGCTCTATGCACTTTCTCCATCCATTTTTCAGACCAATTCCCTTCAACGTTCAATCCTATGTAACAAAATAGAATTTTATGAAGAAACTTTCTTTTGCTCGATTTTTAATAACAAAATTCAGGAAAAAAATTGGAAAAATCTTAAAATAAGGTAAAATTTCATTTTTTATTTGGAAAAATTGTATTTCTTTAAAAATTGAGAAGAAAGTGGGAGAAGGTTTTTGAAATTGTGACCATTTCAGTTTTTATTTTGAAACATTGTATTTCCTTTCTTGATCAACCGATTCCAAATATTTAGGGTAAAAAGTTTTTTTTTAATGTAAGAATTTCAGTTTTTATTTCAAAAAATTATATTTTCCTTCGTAATTAACCGATTTAACGTAAAAAAAAAAATCGAGAAGAAAAAAAAGGAAAAAAACATAAAAATACGTAAGAATTTAAGTTTTCATTCGAAAAAATAGTATTTTCTTTTATAATTAATGGATGAAAAAAAAATCTGTACCGGAAAAGATGTTCACCGACGATTCTCTGCAGCAGGTAATGGAATAGTTGAAAAGCCCTTGGTGTAAAAACGAATATTTCTCGAGAATCAATATCCCGATCGAGATTAGCGATAAAAATGGTAAAAATTGAGGAATCAGGATGAGAGAGTGGAGGATTTTAAATAGCGGATAAAAATAGGTTGGGCAAGTGCAGATTTCTTTGTCCGTCTGGTGGTCCGAGAGAGAGTTTTCCAACTGGCTTATCGGACTAGCGAGTCCTCGGTGAGTTGGACAGCGGTGGAGGCGTCTTTTGATTTACTTGAGGGTTCAGGCAAAGCCTGGCATATGTATCGCTCTATATATAAACATAGTGATGCACATATGTTGCCGTTGTTCCGGAAGCTCGGTCGTTCTAACGCCGAGAGAGGGAGAGAGAGAGAGAGAGAGAGAGAGAGAGGAGCAGCAGCGGGCGAAGGGAAGTCGACGAGTACATGGATGGCTGCTGAGATACAGAGAAGCGGAAACGGGAGGGGGCGAAAGAGAGAAGCGGTCGCAACGGGCTCGTTGAATTTGGAAGCTCTCACGGGCGCGGTAACGCTCACTGCCGACGTTTTATCGGAAACCGAGATCCATCGTGGTTGCGGCTACAGCTGACTTGCCATTATTCGTTCGGTATCTCCTCGGCACTCGTGGCTCCTTTATTTTTAAACACGTAAACGCTGACCGCTTTTTTTGTTATTGCTATAATGACGCGAGCGAGAGGAGGGCCAGTTCTAAATCGTTTACCATTTTCTCCCGTTGAGTCGCGAGGTTAAGGGCCAATTATAGAAAAAAAGGGAAGGATCACTGGGGAATCAGGTCGATCGGGCGACTTGCTATTCGCTGAGCAGCCTGTAACCTTGTCGGATCGCACGTCCCAAACGTATTTCTGTGTTTCTTTCCGACGCGGATATCCGGCGTACGCGCGTCTACGACAAACCTCCTGGTATCGCTGCCCCTGCCGCAATGTCTCCCTCAACGCTCCCTCGGATTTCAACACTGACGATAAATTCAACCTCCACCATCACCTCCGTTTCACCATTTTCGCTGGCCCATCCTCGTCACACTCCCCCGTCTCATACTCTCAGCTCCCTTTTTCACGAGGATTTCCTTCTCGGATTTATACCTCCGTCGCCACTTACGGAACTCGTTGCCGGATAAGCTGACGGATATAAATCGCAACGTGAAACATGCACTTTTCTCCAATCCCGCCGCACCACCGACCTCTACACTTTTCCGATAAACACAAACACAAAAATCCAATTCCATTCTCTTTTTCCCATGTGCCACCATCATCCTTCCGTTTTATTAGCCATAAACGGTTCGCGGCCGGCGATGTCAACGGGAAAATAAAACGAAAAGCTGATGATTCTTTGGAGAAAATGTGCGTGGAGCTGGAAAATTGTTTGAGCAAAAACATCGGGCTCCTTCTCGCGAGTCGTGGAGCTGAGAGTTGCTCGTTTATTTCGCGTACTCGGCCGAATTCCTTCGAGGCACGAATGCCGGAGCATTAACGAATGAAAAACCAAGCTCCCTTTTTTTTTCATTGCCCCAACACAATTCTCTGATTTTTCATTAATTGTTAGCCACCAATTAGCTCAACAACTAATAAGACCGGCTCGCGCTCGACGAACCGAACAAACAAACTTGAAGGATCTCGGGCAAAAGTGCTCGAGGCTAAGGATCGAAGCTCCCAGAGACAAAACACCACCCCCCCCACCCCCACCCCCCCCCCCCCCCCCCCCCCCCAGTGACAGCCGCTTTATTATTTTATTCTAATTAAAAATTCCAAACAATTTTCTCCCGCGATTAGCGACGTTTAATTAAAAGCGTGTAAAACAATTGAAAAGCAGGCGCGAGCGACGTGGCTCTTCGTCCAGCATCCGGAGTCTCGGAATTTCGATTCGCTCGGCGAGTCGATTATTCATTTTCCTCGCGTACGCGTGCAAGGAGCCTCCAAAATAAACGTAATCATTCAGAATCTTCGTAAAACTTCATACACACACACACACACACACACACGAGCTATTATTAATTTTCCGTCAGACGAAATTCTGAATAACGTTCCAGCCTCCCGCAAAAGCCTCGGGAGCTGAACGCAAAGGCAAGATGAATACGATGTCACATTTGAGAGTGTTACGAATCGGTTGGCCCGCCGGAGAAGGATAAATCGGAGGGAAAATTACCGCCGAAGGTTGTCGGTTAAAAATACACAAAGAAAAAAGCTTTTCCGCACCGAATCTCACTGGCAGTCAGCTCGCTCGCATATGGGAATATGTATGTATGTTTGTGACATAGGTAATCCGGAGAAAAAGAGGTAACTAGGGGGAAAGAGTCGGGGCGGTGCGGCTGCCGAAAGCAACGATGCATGGCCCATCAGGCTAAAGAAATATCTCGGGGAATAGGGCGAAGCAGGAGCAGACGGGAGAGCGACGAGCTTTTTCCAAGGGAGAGCGTCGCGTACTTTTTGTCTGCTCGCGCGTTCACCGCGCGGCGGCGCGAGCGCGCCCGGCGAGCCAAAGAAAAGGACTCAAGTCTGGAGCTTTTTCCGTTCGCGAGTATTTTTGCTTCGCACGAAGAACGAGGCATAAAAAAAGCGAACGCGAGCAAGCAGACCGAGGTTTTTTCTTTTTTTCCGGTTCGCTCCGACTCCGGCGTCGCGAGGAACACAAAAGCAGAGAGAAAACGCGGAACGAGGGATGAAGCGGCTGAAGAAAAAGGTTTTAAACGTTGGTTCGGGGCAGCGACGACGATGTCGCTACTACCAAGTGAAAACACTCCCGTCTCAGCACCAATCTACTCCGCCTATTTGCCCAGAATTGTCTCTGCTTTTCTCCGACGATGATCAATTACCGGCCGCTATTTAAGAAAGTCACTCCAGTCTTTTCCTTTTAAATAGCCCACAGGGAAAGCCGCACCAGGCTGCCACAAACTTTTCACCCTTTTTTCAACAAATTATATCGCCAATTATATTTTTGAGACGATCCCCGCGATCGCTGCTAATGCGAAACGAAAATTAAACGTAAATGAAACTTTTCTCTGTTCCAGATCGGTTCCCTCAAGAGTTACTATCTGTACAGCCACGCGAAAATCCACAAGAGATCTCTCCAGACGAGCGACCATCATCACAGA
Source organism: Campopleginae sp. 14b (assembly GCA_030522525.1). Classification (NCBI taxonomy): domain Eukaryota; kingdom Metazoa; phylum Arthropoda; class Insecta; order Hymenoptera; family Ichneumonidae; species Campopleginae sp. 14b. Next base: position 60,147 of record JAPYYS010000728.1, on the reverse strand, counting down.
CTTTTGAACGAAGAAGCGCAGGTAAAATAAATTCGCGACCCTCGCCAGGATCCTCGCAAGGCAAACCTCTTGTTTATTGTCTCTTCTGACCAAACCTGTTCGTCGTTACGATTCCTCAGGTTCACTGGTTCCAACAACAACACGAACGCAAACGAAAAAAAAGAGATTACGACACTGGCGCTCCGTTCGGTTACGGAGATTATTCCTCCCTTTTTGACGTCTACTCTGGCGACCAACACCATCAACAGTCGCCCTTTCATCGCCAACGAAATCGCGGCGTACCGCTCCAAAACTTATTCACCGATCCGCTCTTCAAGGAGGAATGGTATCTGGTGAGTTTCTCTCTCTCTCTCTCTCTCTCTCCCTCTTTCTTTTTAGTTTTTAGCCTCAAGTCTTAATTTTAAGTTTTCTTGTATTCTATTTTTTCTTTCACCTTTGCCTACGGATCCTTGCAGGGCATAATAAAGCTGATTCATTCATTCATTCATTCTTTCTCTCTCCCTCTTTAATTTGTTATTTGATTTTTATTTGTTTGTATTTTTTGTTGTTGTATTTGTTTGTATTATTTGTTATCGTTCGGCCGGGAAATGAATCCGGGGCATAAAAATAAATCAATAAATTCTGGTTGGCTTAAAAAGTTGCGATTTAATAGAATAGCTCGTAAAAATTGTGTGCAGAACGGTGGGGCGAAGGACGGATTCGACATGAACATTGGTCCGGCCTGGCAAAAGGGTTACACGGGTAAGGGAGTGGTAGTTTCGATCTTGGATGACGGGATCCAGACGAACCATCCGGATTTAGCGTTGAATTACGACCACGAGGCGAGCACGGACATAAACGACAACGACGACGACCCCATGCCCAGGGACAACGGGGACAACAAGCACGGAACGAGATGCGCTGGCGAGGTCGCCGCGATTGCGTTCAACCAGTACTGCGGGGTCGGGGTTGCCTACAACTCGAGTATCGGAGGTATATTTCCAATATTTCGACCTCGAACTCCATAAAAATAAATCGAGCATGTGAGCGATCGATGGGAGATGAGAAAAAAAAATGTCCCCCGTTTTTTCACGAATCGATCGCTTCTCGTCGCAGGTGTCAGGATGCTGGACGGTCCCGTGAACGACGCGGTTGAAGCTCGAGCTTTGGGACTGAACCCCGACCACATAGACATTTACAGCGCCTCCTGGGGACCCGAGGACGACGGCAAAACGGTCGACGGGCCTGGGCCACTCGCCAGAAGGGCTTTTATCTACGGAGTCACCAGCGTAAGTACTCAAGCTCACGGAAGGTCGAGGAAAAATACAAAATCTCGAAAAATTGTTGGAAATAAATGGAAAAAAAGACAATTTTCTTGTTCCCCAGGGTCGCAGAGGCAAAGGCTCGATATTCGTTTGGGCCTCGGGCAACGGTGGACGCCACACCGATTCTTGCAACTGCGATGGCTACACCAACAGCATTTTCACCCTCTCGATATCCAGCGCCACTCAAGGCGGCTACAAACCCTGGTACCTCGAGGAATGCAGCTCGACCCTTGCCTCGACCTACTCCTCCGGTACTCCAGGCAACGACAAAAGCGTCGCAACCGTCGATATGGACGCCAAGCTCCGTCCTGATCACATTTGCACCGTCGAACACACCGGAACCTCAGCCTCGGCTCCGATAGCCGCTGGAATCGCGGCTCTGGCTCTCCAAGCGAATCCCAGCCTGACGTGGCGCGACATGCAATATCTAGTTGTTTTGACCTCGCGCTCGGGGCCCCTCGAGAAAGAACCAGGCTGGATTCTGAACGGTGTCAAACGCAAGGTTTCCCACAAGTTTGGTTACGGGCTGATGGACGCCGGTGCGATGGTCGGATTGGCCGAGCAATGGACCAATGTGCCGCCTCAACACATTTGTAAGTCTCAGGAGATCAACGAGGAGCGATCGATCGATCCTACACCGGGATATACGCTGAGCGCTTACATGGACGTCAGTGGATGTGCCGGAACGTTGAACGAAGTTCGATTCCTCGAGCATGTTCAGTGCAAGGTTCGTTTTTTCTTTTCTTTTTTTTCATTAATTATTTTTCACTTTTTTTTTCTCTTTGATTTTTCGTCGTTTTTGTTGTTTATATCAAACGCGCATGGTCGATGTCGTGCGCGGGGTAATGCGGGAGGGAACCCGGAGAAAAACACGATCGATGACGCGCGTTCGGTTTTTATTTTGCCTCCGGCTACCTGCTCCGAGAGCGTGCAACCTCGATAATGTTTTTGACGCTTCATTGTTCGTCCGGAGCTGATATAGATTATTCTCGACACCCCTCCCGAGGGGAGACAAAATGTCAATGCTTTTTTCTTTTTTTTTTTTTAATTTTTTTTTCCCTCTTTCATTCGATTCACCTTGCGCCCCGACGGGTACGCGCAAGGGAGAGAAATGCCACGCGCGACTATCTTAATTCTCCCCTTCGTACAGTCTATTATTAATCAAACATGTTTGCATGTTGACGCAGGTCTCGTTGAGATTCTTCCCACGCGGCAACCTCCGGCTCCTTCTCACTTCACCCATGGGCACTACCTCGACGCTACTCTTCGAGAGACCACGCGACGTTCTCAGCTCCAACTTTGACGACTGGCCGTTCCTCAGCGTTCACTTCTGGGGCGAAAAGGCCGACGGACGCTGGACTCTTCAAGTCATCAACGCTGGAAACAGAAGAGTCAATTCGCCAGGCAAGTTCACGCGAAATTTTTTTTTTTCCTTTTTTTTCTTTTTTTTTTTTTTTAATTAATTTGCATTTTTTTTTTTTTTTTCAGGAATTTTGAAAAAGTGGCAGCTCATATTTTATGGTACCGCGACGAACCCTATCAAGATAAGAACCCGCCAGTTTAACCCGGTACGGACGTTTTCGGAGCCTGATTATTCGGCCGGATTAACCGATTTAAAAAGTGGTGGCCCCTCTTCAAGGGGCGAGTTCGCGGGGCTTTCGGATTTTTTTCATCCGTCTACGTTTCAGACGTATCAAGGAGCTTACGTCGGATCGGCGTCGAACCTCGATGCCTCGGTCGCCACCCTGGACGGCTCGTCGGCTCCAATTTTGAGCAACAGGCTCCCCGGCGATCGCGCGAGCCCGCCAGCTGCCACTGGCGATGACGCTGGCTCCTCCTCGCTCCAGGGCTCGCTCGATCCTTCTCGGAGAATCTCCCACGACTGTGACCCTCAGTGCGACCATCAGGGCTGCTACGGCAAAGGCCCGACTCTATGCGTCGCCTGTAAAACTCATCGACTCGACAAGTTCGTTAAAAATTTCTCGATCCTTTTTTTTTAATATTTTTTCATCGCAGAATCGAACGTTTTCCATAATTCCACGACGTTTTTTTTTTTTCTCACAGCACTTGCGTCAGCCGCTGTCCACCTCGGAGCTTCCCCAACCAAGGAGGCGTTTGCTGGCCGTGCCACGAATCCTGCGAAACTTGCGCCGGTGCTGGTCAGGATTCTTGTCTATCCTGTGCACCCGCTCATCTTCGCGTCACTGACTTAGCCGTTTGCCTGCAACAGTGTCCCGACGGTTATTACGAAGGTACGCCATTATCCCACCATCTCAAAGTCCGAGACAGTTTTCTGTGCCATGGGGAAAACCGAATTTATTTTCAAAAAATTGCAACAATGGTATCAATTTTCAATCCGCCAAGACCTCAAAATCATGATTCCGAAAATTACTAGTAAACGACCCTCTGAGACATTGGGTCATTTTGAGCCGGACCAAGTTTTTCAGAAGTTGGAATTTCAATTACTCAACAATTCGAACAACAAAAGTTTTAGTTTCTCGAATTTTTCCTCCGTTTTTATAGAAAAAATGTGGGCGGAGTACACACTGGGTCAAATTGACCCAGACAACATTTTTTTAGAAGTTGAAATTTCAATTAGTTTTCCGAATTTTTCCTCCATATTTGTAGAAAAAATGGGTGGAATGCACACTGGGTCAAATTGACCCGGGATCCCGATAAACGAGCCAAAAGTTCATTCGGAAAGATATTTGTATCGGAAAGATATATGATTGAAAAAATGGATTAAAAATATTTTGTTCGTTTTATTCTCGGACGGAACCAACTTCAAAATCATCAATTCTTCTGGTTTTTTTCAAGGCGCTAAAAGAGTTTTAATTGATTGTCCAGATTCGGAGAACAACACTTGCATACCGTGCGAAGCGAACTGCGCGAGCTGTCAGGATCGACCGGACCATTGCACGAGCTGCGAGCACCATCTCGTTATGCATGAGAATCGATGTTACGCGGCTTGTCCTACGTACACGTACGAGACGCAGGATTACAACTGCGCGCCTTGTCACTCGAGTTGCGAGACTTGCAACGGAACCAGCGAGACCCGGTGCATAAGTTGTCGACCAGGATTGTTCTCGTACTCCGGTGAGCACGGCATGGAGGCGCGCTAACTTTTTTTTTCCAAGCAATTATTCCCTCGAGACATTTTTCTCACGTCGTCGTTTCTCTCACTATTTAGGATCCTGTCGAGTTTCCTGTCCAACCGGATATAGCGCGGATAAAAAACGTCGAGAGTGCGTTCCCTGCCCACCCGGATGCTCGGGCTGCGCCTCTGGAATCTGCACGAGCTGCGTCGACGGCTGGAATCTCAATAAAAAGAGCCTGTGCGCTCCAGCCTCCCGATCTCGCTGTGACACTTCCGAGTACTACGAGGATGGACACTGCAAACCTTGCCACTCGACGTGCGAAACTTGCGCCGGGCCTACCGATGAAAATTGCGTTTCCTGCCAGGGCTCCTTGTTGCTTCAAGGTAGAAAGTGCGTCAGCCAGTGCGACGATGGATATTACTCCGTTGCCCAACCCTCCAGATCTGTTTGCTCGCCATGCTTACACACGTGCAAGAGTTGCGTATCGCGTCTCAATTGCACTTCCTGCCAGGAAGGTCTCGAACTCCAGAGCGGAGAATGCAGATCATCGTGCGCACCAGGGTAAGCGACACTTTATCCACGATTTTCCCCTCCGAGGCTTCCGGAATATTTAACATTTATTTCTTTATCAATTTATTTATTAATTTATTTATTATTAATAATAATGAATTTGTTTTTTTATTTTTTTTTTACGATTTTTAGGTATTACAGCGACCGTGGGCAATGCTCCAAGTGTTATCTCTCGTGCAAGACTTGTTCGGGTCCGAGGCGCGACCAGTGCGTGACTTGCCCACAAGGCTGGCAATTAGCCGCGGGCGAATGTCACCCCGAGTGTCCAGAAGGTTTTTTCAAATCGAATTACGGTTGTCAAAAGTGTCACCACTATTGTCGGACGTGTAAAGGCGAGGGACCTCTCGAATGCACTTCCTGTCCGAGTCATTCGATGCTCGATGGCGGCCTCTGCATGGAATGCCTCGGCGCACAGTACTACGATTCTCTCACTCAATTGTGCAAAACTTGCCACGCTGATTGCCGAAGATGTTCCGGTCCCGGCAAGTTCAGCTGCGCCGCATGCACCACGCCATTGCATCTTGACAAACTCAACAATCAATGCGTTCATTGTTGCCCCGGGGGCTCCAAAAAGAACGAAAACGACGAGTGCTGCCCGTGCGATCCGGAAACCGGTGAGCTTTGCTCTTAGCCACGTCTCTTGGCTGCGAAGAAAAATTAAATGCAACGAAAACTCGTCGATTTTTCTAGCAAAGTGCAAAATTTTCATACATTCTTTTGTCAACGATAATGCGACAGTTTTTATTTACCATTGGAAAACTGAATTTACTAGAAAAATCGCAACAATCGCATAAATTTGGGTATAGTGAAAATGTCTGAATCATGATTTCGAGAATTGCTGGTACACCGCTCTCTAACACCTTGGGGCATTCTGACCCGGACAGAGTTTTTCACAAAATTGAAATTTCAATTATTAATATTCGGAGAAAAAACTTCAAGTTTCTCCAATTTTTCCTCCAGTTTTATAAAAAATGGGGCGGAGTACACACTGGGTCAAATTGACCCGGGGTCTCCATGAATGGAAAATCGATTTTTCGTTGTATTTCGAGGATCGAAACTTCAGAATGATAAAATTGATTATTGATTGATGTATCGTTGACCTTGACCCAATAGGTGGCTGCAGGAACAGCTCACCGGCTGGAAAACGGAGAGTTCCTGGATCAGAATTTTCGGAACCACAAGAAGATTTGATGACGGGCGGTGGAAGCGTGTCGGGAATATTTGACAGCAACTCTCAAGACTCGGCGACCTTGGCGACGACTGCAGCGACTGCGATGGCTGTTGCTATTTGTTTCGCCTCGGTGGCTCTCTTTGCCGCGGTTTTCGTAGCGCTTCAGGTGAGTCTCCGCGCTGCTTCTCGATCCCGGAAAGTTTCAGGCACTTTTGAGTCGATTTTTAATTTCATAAATTGTTTTTTAATTTCCTTTTGCGCAGGCCGCGTCCAAGCGAAAAGAATCGACGATCGGATACACGAAACTCGCAGTAAGAATGGAACCTCCGGATGACGCGGATGCGGATGACACGAGCGAGCTCATGACCTAAACTTCCAGCGAAAACGTTCACCGCGGCTTCCGGATCTTCGCCGTCGACCGACAACGCTCGACGCCATTCGTCGCCATTATTTCCTGAAAAAAAAAATCAACGTGCATTCGTCGCGTCGTACAGTGAAGAACGAGGAACCGAAGCGGAAATAAAAAAAAAACGAGTTTGAACGAATTGCAGTGCAGTGAAGGTGACTTTATTTTCCAACGAGTGCTCTTCCTACGTCCGCGAGCGTATCCGCCCGGCTCGGCAGGTCAACCTACCAAAAGTGAGAAAAAGAGTGAGAGAGGGGGAGCCGAATGTAAATTGTGCTAATTTGAGATATTTAGATGATAATTATTGTTATGATCTAATCGGCGACGTTCCAGTTTACCTTTTCTCTGGCTCCCTCTCTCTTTCCCTCTCTCCCCTTGCGTACGCCAGTGGAGATTGAGGCGCGAAGGTTAAAAATGCATCGAGACTCATCCGAGATATCCATAGCGAGCGATAGGCAGGAGAGAGCGAGTAACCAATGAATCAAGGGATATTGTTAAGTGCCTGATTAGTCACACCCATAAACCCTGTATCTCTCGTATCCCATGAGCAGAAAATAACGATTAAAAATGCCATTTCTCGACGAGGCAACGGAGAATTGTAAAAAAAAACATTATCGAACAAAAAAAACGATCAAAAAGAGAGATGGATTTTTCGAAGGCTGCCGGAAACCCTCGACCTTAACGAGCGATGCAAAATGTGTAAATGCATACGGTTTTTAAAGAAAATATTACAACGATTCATCGCGTACACGTAATCGGTATTTCCTTGCCGTATTTAATGTACATTTGTAAAAAAAAAAAAAGTGAAACACACACACACACACACACACTTACACGTACGAAAAAAACACGAAACCGAGTCGGAGAGGAGCGAGGAAAACTTTTTGAGGAATTGAATCAAGTTGAAAGGATGAAAATTTGTGGGCCAATCGTTGGTCCCTCGAGATTAACACTCGCGACTATGAGACAAAAAATTGATAAGTAAAAAGAAAAGAAAAAACGATATTTAAAAAAAAAACATAAATAAGATCTTCTCGACAGAAATGAATTAGCGTTTTCGCCCAATTATTGGACGCATCGAAGAGACTCTCTGTTACGATTACCCAGGGACCGTCGCAACTTGCGTTTTGTAATTATTTGTTATTCTATTGTCTACGTGTTTTATTTTATTTTTATTTCTTTCGTACAACACTTTGAGGGTGATTTATTATTCTACCAGATGCTATCGGCTCGTTTAGCTCGTAAGAGATACTATTTGTAGCTCCTACGAGCGAGAAAACACGACGATAGTTGCCCGAGAATTAACGAAAACGTAAGGCCAGATACGCAACGGATTACACTCACATGTACAATCCAATCCAACGCGCCGATCCTCATGCTAATTAAACACTTACCTTCGTTTATCCTGTCTGCGCCTATCGTGTGAATATTGAATTTCTCCTTGTGATTTTATATAATGCTATTATTGTACTTTTATGATGAACGCAATTATAAATATATACATATATATCTACTAAATTCATTGCTTTTTTCGTCGTTTATTATTTCGACGTCAACAGTACAAAGTTTTAAGATCAAGGTTTAAAAACGAACGTTGTATGGGAATAATTGCTTGTTGAGCGTAAAAAGCGACATGTTCGCGATGATAAAATAAAAAGATCGGGTAAAAATAATGATTATTTGTTGCTTGGCTTCGGAAATGGGAAAGCGCTTCGGACGGCATCCCGGAAAATTGGGTCTGCCATAGCAGACAGAAAATGCTCTGTGCGATCGAACATTCTACAGCTCGTAGATGTAGTTTCCATAGAGAAGCTGCAGGGTAGCCGCAATCGATGGCCAATTTTATGTCCTGCAGACTCTCCTGAATAAAATAGGGTAAGAATTTGAATGAAGACGCTAAAAGTTGAACAGCCCGGACAGCCGAGTTACCTTGTATCTGCCCAAATGGCAGAACGCAGCCAAACGGTTGGCAATGGCAATGGAGAAATCGTTGTTCTCCATTGTCGCGTATCGGGCGCTTTGAGTATAGCTCTCAACGCTTGAGCGATAATCCTGCTTTTTGAAAAATGAATTTCCCTCGTCTTTATACCATTTTGCTTTTTCGGGATCCTTCCTCGATCGGTTTCCGTTTTTCATAATAAAATCGAGCCAGGACGTTGCTCGTTCACTAAATAAAGGGGAATCGTTCATCAAGTTCCTTCCGACCAAACTGTAGATCGATCGAGGTCGTACTTACCGAATATCATCCCTGGCCATGACCCACTTGAAATAACCCTTTTCTGTATGGTCTTCGGGAGTGATCGTTCTTTTATCAATCCCACGGAGAATCCACTTGATCTCTTCTAGCCATTGCATCCGAACATTCCACGGACGTGGAATCCCCCTCGTGGAATCTCCCTTCATCGAGAAAAGTAAAATATCCTCGAATGATTTGGCTTCGTCAAAAAGACGTTTCAAGTTAGATGGATCATTCCACGAGCTCATTGTTGTGCAGATTCGTACAAATTTTAGAAAACGTGCCTGCCGGGTCCGGCAAAAAATTCACCGTTCCGGTTGCCTTTGTTACTTTGTTCTATCCGAACACTCTGGATATTTGAAGGCGCGCAATGTACTGATTCTGCGCTTGCGCCGGCTCGAGAAAACTGACCTGAATGGTCTCACAAATAAAGGAAGGGAGTGGCACATTCTCTTTGATAAAGGGGATTCCCTCGGAAATAACCGTTTAGAGGAGAAAAAGGGCAAGAAGAATAATCAAGAGGCGCGTCTGGCGACTGTCGGAACTCTTCGCAACTGGAGCAATTTTACCAACCGTACATCCAATACATCGCCCTTATCGAACCTCCCATTTCTATAGACATCACTAATTCATCACTCATTATTCCAAGCGTTGGTTCTTTGAATGTTTCTATACGAATAATAAAAATTACAAGGACGTACGCCCACATGCAATCTACACTCTTTACAAAGTACCAATTGGTCGTCTTATTATTTATATTTGCAATTTGAGCGATGAAAAAATGATTTAATGAGAAAACTAAAACCGGAGTTGCACTTTCGAGATCTCGATGAATTCTCAGTGTTTTTTGAATGACCACACCGAGCCGAGCTTCGATAATAGATTTCGAACAAGTGACTACATCCAAGTATTAAAACAGAATAGCGCCCGAAGCTCTCAATGAGATACCAATCGTGCAAGGTGCTTTTTGCTCCTTTAATTATTGTTGCGCATGAGAAAATGACAAATCGCGGTTGTCGGTTCGGCACAGCGACGAGAAAATTCTGTCGTATCGTTGCCCGTATACAAGGATCTACTAAATTCATTATTCTTTCCATAAAGTTTTATTATTCCGTCGTCAACAAAAGACAATTTTAAAAATAAGGTTTAAAACAGACATTCCAGGCGGATGGTTGCTTGTTCAGCATAAAAAAGGGGCATGTTTGCGATGACAATATAAAAAGATCGAGTAAAAATAATGTTTATTTTTTTGACTTTGCGAAAGAGCTTTGGAGAGCAGTCCGGAAAATGGGGTTGTCCAGAGCACGCAGCCACTGATCTATCCGATCGAGTCGTTCTTGCTTGCCCTTTACCTCTCGGTACAGGTCGCACCAAGGTCCACCCGTCAAACCGATTATTTTCTCCATACGATTCACGTAGCCCTGTCCTCTCTTCAAAGTTTCCCTTTAATGTCGTAAGAAAAGAGTGAAACGGTGAGCGGTTGAATGATTGTAATGTTCGGATCGTTGCGACACAACGAAACATTGTTTTTTTTATTAATTATTCATTGCCGTTCGAAAATTTCTGGTAAATTCGGTTTTTTAAAGGCCAAGAAGAATTTTCCATAATCGGTGAGAAATAAATAAGTCGAGTTTTTCATTTACCTGTAGATATCGGTCGTCCGGTCGGATGTTCGTTCGAGATAAATAATTATGACGTCGGTCACAGAGTTCAACTCGTTGGCAACTTCGATGCTTTCCTTACCGAATTTTTTTTGGACTCCGAGGAATCCCTTCTCGGCATAAGATAACGCTCCGAGCCAGTCACCTGTTGTCACAAGAGGCATCAAGCAATTCGATCAACTCTTGTCTTTTGGCACATGGAGAATGATGATCAAGCAAAAATCATCTGACCGGCAACTGCAAGGGTTTGTCCCAGCAAAGACAAAGTTCTCGCAAGATCTTCATTATACTTCCACAGATATTTGTCCCGGATGGCCAGACATTTTTGGTAAGCCGTAATTGCTGGTTTCGTATTGTCATCGTCGTAAAGTCTGTCCGCGTCTTCGAAAAGACTGGTGGCTCGTTTCAGTGCGTCACGAAAATTTACCGGACTCGTTGCACCGCAATCGAAACATCGCTGCGTCTCCGTTTCCTCTAATAATTGTGATGGACCTGAGCAGCTTTTACATTTCAATCCTTTGAAACGTTCCTGCTCATTCATCAAGTTAATTTATTAAATTAAATGCCCTCGAGATGGAAAATTCGTTTTAATAATTTTCCAAACAATCGACTCACCATGTATGAATCAAAACGTGGATCTGCGCAAATTTCACACTCGCAATGGAAATGGTATTGATTGTAGAGAGCGGTCAATCGCTCGGATCTTCCCATTCGTCTGAAATACGGGCCTTTGGAGGAGGAAAAGATCGTGAAATTTCTGAATTTTAGTCCAAAAAAAAGTGCAAATTGGTTTGCCAATAAATAAAATATTTCATAAATAACGAACCGTAGCAATTGAAAATCTCTTGGCCCGGCGCAACGTCCTTCAATGACTTGACGATAAGCCAATTATTCCAGAACCTGTATCGTCGTTTTGCAATTTACAAGAATAGTCAATTCATCGATTTTCACGGAAGCATGCGATTTGGTGTGGATATATTACGTGTTCATGACTGTCGGATCGCAGGAATGATTCAGCATCGACGAGGATGGATAGGCTCCCGTTGCTAACCGCACCTCCTCGGTCACGATCGACTCGGCAGATCCCGGACCAGCATCACCAATTCTCGTCACCGCGTAAGCGTTTATCAGCATCTGAAGAGAGTGTCGGAAAAAGATCGTCCCGACATAGAGCTTCTTGCCCTCGATAGTTGAAAAGTCGATGTCGCTGAGGCTCAAACTCTCGTTGTCGAATTTATCCACCAGGACTTGTTTGATGTCAACCACTTGGAAGAAATTTGTGTATTTCTCCAAGTAAGTAATCACCATCAGGCTGGCCTGGAATCGCACGTTTCACACACGAAATATCAGTGACGAATCAAATGGACAAACTGAGAAAATTAAAACTCAAAAATTAACGTGACAGAATAAAAAAAGGGGATGACCTTGAACGATAGTCGATTGCTAAAAGGGAGAATGTCGATTCCCATAAAAATAATTGCGAATAATTGAAATAATTTTATTCTGAGACGCTTATTTTTTATTCTGAATTTTCCTCGTGTATGGAAATGATTTTTTCCATGAAAATCAATGAAAATGAACTAACGATCGCGAGGCCCAGCATATCGGCCGATTTTGTTTTATCAGCGTTTGTTATCAATTTATGAAGGTCGTTGAACCAACGAACATCGGAGCTCGTCGTTGCCACGATCAGCATTTTAAAGGCCAGATGTGAGACGCCAACTTGTTGCCAGAGATTCATGTGATAGCCGGGACATTCCCACTGGTGGTATGGCCAGGAATCTTCCCAACAGGTACGACCGCAGTACAGAGCTTCCAGACACCCTTTGCAACTGTATGCGATTAGAAAAGAATCTTTAAAAACCTTTTTCTCATGAAGCTCAAGTTTGGATCGTTGGAATACACAGAAGTTGTTTTTTTGATTAATTATTTTGATAAATAATGGGGTTGTGCCAATGTCTCGAGTGAATTCTGATTTCCAATGGCGAAAAAAACTTCCCCATAATTTTGAAAGAATTACGTATGAAAATGTCGCGCTCTGTTATGAAAAATGATCAAATTTCGTTGTGAACCACAACATCGTTTTTTCTCGATTGAGACTCCTCGTCGTACCGGATTTTGTTTACTTTTAATTATAACACTTACGGAATCTTGGAATCGGTCATGCGACCGCAACAGTGTGCGCACATCTGAATGTCATTTCCATGAGTGACTGGAACCCAGGCAAAGGGTTTTTCCACGAAGAGGAGCTCGCCTTTTTTTATCTGTTTTGCAGCTACAACGTGCCTCCCCCGCTTGGGACATGTTTTCAGAATCACAGAAGGTGATGCGAAAGGGAATTCCTCATTTTTTGGCAACATCGTTTCTTGATTTATACTCGCGTCGAAATTCGACCCCTTATCGATTCCTCCATTCTTTTTAGGCTTCCCGGCCATCAGGTCTTTGGCTCTCTTTGAAATCATAGCTAAAAATAAAAAGTAGATGATAATCCAGCAGAATAAGCCACTCGACGGCTTCAACAAAGCCCAAAAAATTACCTTCCATCGACGACGTACTTTCAGGGTTCTGGTCTAACGATTCGGACAGCTTGTCGATCGCTTCCAGCGCTAGTTTGGGGTCACCCAAAGCGACATGACATTCTGCAGCTCGTAGATGTAGTTTCCACAGAGAAGCTGCAGGGTAGCCACAATCGATGGCTAATTTTATGTCCTGCAGACTCTCCTGAATAAAATAGGGTAAGAATTTGAATGAAGACCGTAAAAGTTGACCAGCCCGGACGGCCGAGTTACCTTGTATCTGTCTAAATGGCAGAACGCAGCCGAACGGTTGGCAATGGCAATGGAGAAATCGTTGTTCTCCATTGTCGCGTATCGAGCGCTCTGAGTATAGCTCTCGCCGCTCGAACGATAATCCTGCTTTTTGAAAAATGAATTTCCCTCGTCTTTGTACTGTTTCGCTTTTCCAGGGTTCTTCAACGATTGTTCTCCTTTTCTCTTAGTCAAATCGAGCCAGGACGTGATTCGTTCACTGGAAACGGGAAATTGTTCAAAAAATCTTTTTCGACTAAGTCGGAGATCGAACGAAGACGTTTTGTACTTACCAAATGTCTTTTCTGCCCATGATCCACTTGAAATAACCCTTTTCTGTATTGTCATCGGGAGTGAGCGTACTTTTATCAATTTCATTGTGTATCCTCTCCATCTCTCTTTGCCATTGCGCTGGAACGTCCTGCTGACGTGCATTGCCCAGTATTTGGATCCGTTGAACGATATTATTGTCCTTTATCACCGAAAAGAAAACATCCTCGCGATCTCCGAATTCGTCGTAACGGAACTTGAAGTTCGATAGATCATCCGACGAGCTCATTTTTCGATCTTATGGAGAAACGTACGATTTTCACGAAACGTGCTTGCCGGCTCGGGTTAAAAAATACACTGTACCCGTTGCTTTTGTTACTTTGTTGCATTCGAACACTCGCAATCTCTGGAGGCGCGCGCAATGTGCCGGATCTACGCGCGCGCTCGGGCTCGAGAAAACAAAAACCCAAAATAAACAGGTATAGCAAATGAAGGGCAAACTAAACCGTCGGAAACTCTGCGCAGCAGCAGAATTTTTACCGACCGTACATCTGATAGTTCGCCCTCAACGAACCTCCCATTTCTAAATATTGACACGTGGAGCTCGCGCGCGAAATGAACGAAAATTGACAAATGGCAGTTTCGACTGTAAATCGACGATGTTTTTACCTCGAATCCCATAGTCGCGTAATTGAAAATTACCATAGCCTGTAAAAATCATAATTGGGGACAGAAAAATGCACAAACATCACTTTTTACTGCAAACATTGGTTTTTTTAATGTTTCTTAAATATATATGAATAATAAAAGTTACAACGACGTACGCGTACGTGCAATTTACACTATTTACAAGTAACAATTGGTTGTATAATTTATTCGCAGTTTGAGCGATGAATAAACAATGATTCAATGAGAAAACTTAAATGAGAGCTGCGCTTTTGAGATATTGATGGATTTTCATTGTTTTTCGTATGACCACAGCGTGTCGAGCTTCGATAATCAATTTCGACAAAGTGACTGCATCCAAAATGTTCATACGTATAAAAACGTTTTTCAATTATTCTTGCGCATGAGAAAATGACTAATTGCTGTTATCGGTTTGGCACAGCGACGCGAGAATCCCGTCGTATCGTTGCATGTTCGTTTCAAAAGTCTCCAGTTGCTTGGTAAGGTCGCCCACTTGATCGGCCAGAGTTCTCTCTTCCGAGAAGGCCTGCAGCTGCGGTGCGCTTTGACACTCGCGATAAAACGCCCCGAGATCGCTGTTCGTGTTTGTACCCGCGAACGGAGTTTTCTGCAACAGAATCAACCATTTTTTTCTCCCATTTCCGTTTCCCTCGCAATCCAACGCGACGGCAAGGTCAATTTTTCGAAACCTCATTCTCAACAAGATGTTCAAGTTCATATCGTCGGAATACAACGAAAACTCATAGAGTATTTGTCAACGATAATGGGACGAATTTCATTGCCATTGAAAAACTTAATTTTCTTGAAAAATCCGAATGATCGTCGTAATTATCAAAATAATGAATGAAAAATTAATTTTACGTTGTATTCCAACGATCCAAACTTCAGAATTATAAAATGACGATGTTGGTGTTTGCAATTGTCGGGATGCAATGAAAACTCATCATTTTTTATAGCAGAGCACAAAATTTTCGAACAGCATTTGTCAACGATGATGGCACAACTTTCTTTGCCATTACACAACTGAATTTTCTAGAAAAATCGAAACGATCCAATAAATAATCGAAATAATGAGTGAAATATATGATTTTCTTTGTATCTTAACGATGCAAACTTCGGTATCGGACACATTGTTTTCGGGGAGTTAATGAAAAGTCAATCGAGGCTCGGAGTCGATCGGAGTTTCTCGATTCTGGAGGAGAGTTGAAAAAAAAAAATATCCGGGAAGCGGAAAAAATGTTGGGGCATGAATAAATAATTACCAAGTCTACCATAATGAAATCATCGTTGGCGCTGGTAACAGAGCAGCTGCTTCGTCTGGAACCACTCCGTGAATTGCACTTTGGTGTGGCGTTCTCAGGCCTTTCGAAATTCGAGTCCCCGGTCGAGCCAGCCGCCGGGGTTGTTGTTGCGGCTGCATTTGTGCTTGTAGGCTCAACGATCGAACCAGGTGGTGGGGAAGTCTGACGAGGAGTTAGTAACGAACTGAAAGGAACGTCCGGTATGGGGAGATCCTCTTTGTTGACGATCACTGGCTTGTTGACAACGAAAGCGCCGAGTTTGATCGTGTCACTCAAGGATTTTGAGTTCTCCTCGCTGCAGAGGAACGAGATTTTGGTGAATTCGATCGAACCTCGTGATCGCGAAGCAACGGGAAGAAAAAAACAATTTTCTCACCTCTGTTGGTATCGAGCGTGCCGAGGGCTCAAGTCTGAATGGAAATGATCACTCTTGAGCATTATGGATTCGCGACTAGCGTGAGTGGGCGATATAGTCATTTTTGTCCTGTAAGAAACCGACAAGTGTATCGTACCCACGGGAGTGCACAGTTGACCCACTCTCACGTGCTTGTAATTATCGCCTGTGATAGCAAAAAAAAACGTCATAACGAAGTAAAAGGCAATCATTTTGAAGATGTTGAAGTTCGCATAGTTGCAACTCAACGAAAATATTGTAGCAGAGCTCAAAGTGAGCCTAAGATAATGGGACGATTTTCTTTGCCATTGAAAAAGAGAATTTACTAGGAAAATTGCAACGATCGCATTGATAATCAAAATAATGAATAAAAATTGAATTTTCCGTTGTATTTCAACGATCAAAACTTCAGGGTCATAACTATGGAAGGAAAACTTGCCCAAAGTATGCAGCTGGGGCTCTCCCATGTATATCCTGTAGCAGAGATGATAAGAATCGGGGCCTTGTCGTCTGCTCAATTTGTAAGCAGGCGTGACTCTCGACACAGAGAGCAAACTCTTCAGTAAAATTCCCATCCTGTTGTAAACGGTGTAGGTAACTCTGATAGAGGGATCGCTCTGTTCGGGCAAAACGCCCAGACTCCAAGTTTCCAAGACCATGCTGTCGCCTTCGACGGTTCTCAAGGAAATTTCAATGCAGAGAGGCACGGGCGAGCCGACAACCAGCTCGCCGCACAGCACCCTCTTGGCTTCTGACAAAACATCAGGCAAATCGTGTATCGCCAGATTGAACTAAAAAATAGAAAGAAATACTGTTGGTCGTCTATTTATAGCCGATTGGGAAATTCTTGGGAAAGCACACGTGGAAAATTTACCCAATCCGCTCCCGACGAGTCGGGTTTGCACTTTGTCGAGACTTTTTCCCCGGTTCTCGACTGTACAATAATCTGAGCCGCTTTGAGGGCTAGAAATTTGGTGAATTTATCCAGATCCTTCTTGTCCTGCATACTCAGTTTCAAGGTCTTGGATGACATTGCATTTATTTTCAATTGTTTATTTGATAATTAATTAATTTTATCTCAGATGAGATTAACTCGCGAAACCGATCGGATCGGCGATGCTCGCTGGTCGGGTGAAAAACACGCGGCGCCTCCCAGCCACCGTCTTCGATTACGATACATCGCGCGACTCACTATCGAACGGATATTTCTTTTTTTTTTTTCGTCTTCTATAGACTATTTTACGATTGTTCCACAGACTGTGACAATATCTCGGTTGGGTTATAAATAGTGACCTCGAATAGCGTTTTTTAAACGGCGGGGTCGAGTCTCTCGATAAGTATAAAGAGGCGCTGCTATTATGGTCGAGCAACTGTCACTTTCGTACTGGCATCTGGCATGCCGTTATTCGAGATAGTCACATTTACCGAGTTTCTTTTTTCATCAAACAACGCGATGGCAGCAGCTTACGAATTCGATACTTAATAGAGCGACGGTCGTACCCTTGACTACTCGCTGAATGAATCATATTTCAAAACTCACGAGAGAAAGCTTCGAAAACGGAAACAACGCAGTTGAATATTCAAACGCGCTCGACAACGTGGTGTTTTGATGGAAAATCGAGCGAACGCGTAACCCGTTACACGCTTCAACGAGCCAGAGCTATTTCGACGGATTCCCCGACGACGACACCTTCACCACCACCCTTATCGATGCCTCAATGGAATTCGCACTGATTCGCACGCCATATTGGTTGCATCGGCGTATGCATTTACTGCACAGTTGCTGCATAACCCCCACCACTACACTGACAGATGCGCCTTTCACGATAATGCACGATAATGCTATAACGATATAGTTATATAAACGTAATACCCCGCATGCAGACGGCTGTTTTCGCCGCGTGGCAGTCACGCAAGGCGAGTAAAAGTAGAATTTTCGATAGCAAACGTCCCACTTACCAACGGTCGGTAATTCAAATAATATTCTATTTGCTATTTTTATCGCTAGGTGCTCCGTACTTTCACGAGGGCCGCAGCGGTACGCGGACGGTATTGCAGACTACTCATCCATCGCGGTGCTGGCGCGAAGGCGCCACAAGGCGAGCCGCGAATGATTTATATCCAATACGTACGGCGCAATCCGTCTATCACGCATCACTAGAAATAACCGCGATTCGTTTGTTCCTGAGCTTTTCTACGAATACATCGCAACTTTTGCCAAGTAATGAGTTCAAAGGTTTACCCGATGTGGTTGACAAAACGCCAGAAATGTTTACATTGTTATTATACAGTCGACTCGCACTTATTACATTCCCATTTGTCAACAACAACCTTTTTATGTCAACTTCCCCATGCCTCCCTGCTCCGTAACTCAAAATATTGACTCTCTTTTTTTCCTGTCGTTTGTAAAATCGACACTAGCGATCGGAATTTATCGCGCTCCATCGCGTCACGTAAAAAACATTCCGAAGTTTTTGTTTTGAATATCCCACTGGTCGGTCCGGGAAAATATGGCGAAACCCTTACAGCATATAATGCCCTTGTTATATGTTTCCCGCTCTCACTTTCTAGAATATTTCGTGACGTGTAAGTTTTCTCGAAAGCAATTAAAAATGAATTATAGCCCAAATTATAAAATAATTGGAGTTAATCAATAAATCATGATACTCCGGAAATATGCGTCGCACGAAAAAGTTGACATCTGGAATTTCGTAACCTCTAAAAAGTGCGGTTGAACGTGCGTCAGGATTTACCACCCTAATTGCCTGATCAAGCAATATAGTTATTCTTTATCAAGCCATCGCAGCTTTTCCTCTCAAGATTATTATTTCGGAGACTTTGGTAGTTTATTTCGAATTAGATTTATGGTCGATGAATGACGTCTCGACGTTTATGATGATCGGTGTGTTAATAGCAGGCTGTGTCGACTCATCGTTTCTTCGGAAACGATCGTAGCTCATTGTGTCGCGCACTTGACATATATTTCTGCCTAAATACTTGCGAACACGTCTGAAATAAAAATTGAGGCAATTTGGGCAATAAATGTTGCGATTTTTTGCTGCAAATCGGTCATGTATTTCGTCATAGATTAACTCGTTACAATGGATAAAGAAAAAAGATAACAGTGTGCACACAAAAACGGCAGGTACCTAAAAACATATGTATACGAAAACTGTGTGTATAAGAGACTGTCGAGTTTTCGTAATGATTCATCTCGGTGCCGCAAATACACGACGTTTCGATCTTTGTTATTGAAGGGAGGGGGGATCGACGTGTAAGCGTCGATGTTCGGTATAACAATGTGTGAGTAAAAAAAAGAGGAAAAAAAATGTTGAATAAAAAAGATGGAGATAAAAATGTGTTTCGTATTTTTATTCTCGAAAAATTGGAGCCCCCTCGCCTTTGAGATTGGGAAGGTTGTTTATTGTCTTTGCTCGTTGGGAATCGTCGCATGGGATCGAAAAGGGCAGGGGCATGTATTAAGGGGGCTCGTATACAAATTTTGCAATCTTTTCGCAACGAAATTTCATTGAATCTGTATATCACTTCGAAAAATTAAAAAAACTATGGACTAGCGAGCACCGTAGAGTAAAATAACCGAAAAAAAGGTGCTAGAGCTAGTTGTGTGCAAAATTTAGACTGTACCGAAAGTAATAAGCTAAAAAGCGCGGATCACATGATGGTTGTAAGTTCTATGGGTAATAAAATTCTTGGGTGTGTTTATTTTTCGTTTCCCTCTGAAAAATCATGATTTTAGAATATTCGATTGTTGGGCGAAAAAGCTTGTATAAGTCTCGTCTATAAAATTTGAGCTTTCGTCGTAGCGATTGGCTCCATCGAAAAACAACCGTTTGTTAGGTAGGAAAAATATATTTCGCCGCTTGTTCGCTCACCCGTTGACCGACTACGAACCCCGAGAGGCAGCCACGACCCCGGGAGGATGCCTCCTCGAAAAAAAAAAAGTGTTTTTCAAGTTTCTCGTTTACTCGAGAAGACAAACAGGCCGGACGAGCTCGCCTCCGGGCGGAAATGAATTCCGTAAAAAAAAGAGGCCGAACGCTCTACGTTCGGCCGCTAGTTCATCGCGTTATAGTCTATTTTCTCTTCGGAGCAGGCGAATAACTCGGCGCCGACTACGATCGAACACGAGGTTCATGAATCTACGAAAACTAATAGGAAGAAAGGCTCGCTTCGTATATCTATATATACAAATGTATATAGTAGGCGTGTATGAACAATTTCATGTCGCAATAGCGTGGACGGCAGGCAGGAGAAAGGAAGAGAGCGAGAGAGAGGGACGGGGCGGAGAAGGAGGAAAAGAAGAAGATTTTGGGCGAGGGTGTTCGGTGCTGGGCTCTCTCCGTCCTCCTGCGTGTCCGCGGCGCTGCGAATTATTCTCGAATCTCTCGGTGGGTGTCTCCCGAACAATGTCAACGAACCGCGCGCAAATGGCTCCGTTCGCGGTGGATTAAAACTTGTTAAAGAAAATCCAGAGCCGGATAATCAGCGAAAATGCATCATCATCGTGTGTTATTATCTTTTAATTGACAACTCGAACGCGCGGCTATCGTCTGTACAACGCATACTTAATGTTTTAATGTAGTCGGAACCTGCGGGTATTTAGTGAAAATGCGTGGTAACTCCGAATACGCGGATGGGTACTGCGGAATCCGTTAGTTTCTCATATTTCCCTCTCGTCGTGGTACGCACGCGCGCGCGCGCGCGCGCGAGATTCTCGCACGATCCTCGAGCGCTCTCTCGCTCTTGGCAAAGAGCTTCGGCTCGTCGTGCGGCACCTCAGCTCGCCGCCCCGCATTATTTCTCTCGCTTCGTCTCCTTTCCGCGATTGAAAATCGGCGCCAAAACTTTTCCTTCGTCTTTTACTTCATTTTCTCGATTTTTTCCGGAGGATCAGAAGGAGATGGAGGGAGAGAGAGAGAGAGGCAGAGTCGAGAGATGGAAATGAAAGGAAATGATTGGAGGGGGCAGAGAGAGAGAGAGAGAGAGAGAGAGAGAGAGAGAGAGAGAGAGAAAATTGAGTCCCCGAAGGGTGAGACGCGCGCGCGCGATTCTGCGACGCGAGCGAGGGTTGCGAAGCTCGTGGTGGTCAGGACCACGGAGCATCACTCGGAGCCGCTGTTACTCGAGGCGTTCAAAATATCGTGAATGCTGGAATATGTGCCGGTGACAAAACCGAGAACTCCAAAGGCAATGATGGCGATATTTTTCCAGAGTATCCAATAAAAACGCCCGAGGCCGTTCTCCTGTTCCCAGACGGTGACGAGCTCGATGATGGACGGAAGCATAAGGCCAAGGGTCGAGAGACAAACCGCACCGACCAGCGAAATAAACGGACCGAGGTTGGGAATGGCTATTGCGACGCCGACGGTGAACAGCACGAGAGACAAACGGACCGTATATTCGGCCCATAATCTCCTCGCCCCGAAGTGACGTTTGACATTTTTCCAAATTATTTCCATCGGCACGTAAAACTGAAGACCGTAAGTCAGGAATATCGCCGTTGCAATCATCAGCTGGACACACTGCGCCGCCGGCTCTCCGGAATGCAAATTCAACGTAATGTTGTCCTTCGTGCCTGCTCCAAATCGCAAATAACCGAAAAAACCGACGGTGCTGTACAGCATCACGACGCAGAACATTCCAATGTTAAGGACTCCTGGGCAACCGTCAAAGTGCGTTGGCGTCTTCATGTTGTTCTCCAATGGCATTACCTGACAAAAAAAAACGTTCACAACTTGATTTTGTCCTGGACAATTGGTAAATCTATTAAAACTCGATTTTAGCCTCAAGAATGGAAAAAAAAGAAGAGAAAAACTCACGACGCCGATTCCTTCGAGTGCGAAGATGGCAGTTCCGAAGAAAAGCGGAAGTTGCGACCACGTCGAAAACTTTGGCACACTGTCGATATTTGGCAGCCGATCAAAAATGTAGTAAAAAGTTATTCCAATTCCAACAGCCATCAGACAATTGGCTACCATCGAAAATGGCGCCAGGTACTTGAGATTTCTGACCAATGACAACAGCATCAGCGGCGGCAACAACGCCGCCATGTACAACCGAAGATTATAATCGCTCTCGGTGTAGTAATCCACCACAGCTTTTACGTTGCCTGATACAAATACTACGTACACGCAGCAACACCCCACTAGATCTATCACCAGGAAAGTGTTTATCGTCGCTCTGGAAAATTTCAAAAGTCCACCATTGTCACGTCTGTTTTCGTACGATTCGCGTTTGGGAAGTAAAATTTTCGAAAAATCGTTTTTTTTTCGCATTTTTTGAACAAAATTCAAATAATTCGAATGATCGCGCTATGGAATTTTTCTCGAAACGAAGAAGCGTCGAAAAATTAGGCCAAATTCAATAATAATCTGTAGAGATGCCGCAATTTTGATAATCTTGATAAAAGATAAAATATGACGTCGATAATCTTGCGACGAATCTCTGTCCAGATAATATTTACAGCCGAAATCATGTTAACGATGTACAATCCTTGTTCCTCAAAATCTGTACATCGCCTGGAGGGACAATAGTACGAGCAAAAATACTACAGGGTCCAATTGACCCCAAATCTCTCATCAGATAATATTTACAACCAAAATCGTGTTAACGATGCGAAATCCTCTGTTCTTAAAATCTGTACATGCCCGTGGAGACTGTTACGGAAAGAAAATAACAATAAAAGGGTCAAATTGACCTCGATGGGGCGATAAGAGTTTCTTCCGGAATTTCCGGTCCAATTATTGTTCGGCAATTTAGTAAGTTGGAGTTTGGAGCTGCGTCAGAATCTCGTAAGTTTTTTCTACTTACTTGGCTAATCTCGCATATTTTTGAACCGGTTCAGGTCCCACGAGGAAAGCCGCTTCAGCAACGTCGGCGAATCCAAGGCTCGGTGTTTGCGTGCGTCGACAAAGATTGTGAGCACATTTGACCAATATGTGAACGCAATAGGTGCACGTTGCTCCGATGAAGAATGTCGCGATCAGACCGAAGAGGAGACCAGCGTTTTTGAAGGCGAAAGGCATCGCCAGGATTCCCGTACCGAGACTTCCCTTGAGCAAATGTATGAGGGTGTCCAGGTCCGAGGTTGGATGTGCCAGTTTTCGATGCTCGAACGGATCGTAGAGCGCCGCTTCCTCGTCATTGGGCCGTTCGACCAGCGGCAGGGTCGATCCGTTCGTCACCGTAATAGGAACTTCATTTTTCTCGCATTTGTACCTGCAAATTTATTCTCGCTATAAAAATCTCTTTCCGGCCAATTAAAATCTCCAAACTTTTCTTTTTTTCCTTTATTTATTTTTTTTTTCGTCGGTCTCGAAAATTGTCAAAAAAAATAATCGATAAGTGCAGGAAAGCCGTCAATGAGAAAATAAATTTGTCGAGCAAACCAAATTTTTATTGGCTCAGCCGCGAATCCATCAATTTTCAAAATAATTGCACGCATTTTGGAATTATATTTTTAAGGAAATTTCACGCTCATTCGCCTGTCACAAAAACTAGCGAAACAGCTTTATCATTTTTAGCCAAATGGATTGTTCGGGAACGAGAAAAAATCGGCACTCTGGAACGAGCAGCTCATTGAGAAAAACGAACATAAAAATCCAAGTTTTGCGTCGAATTGTTCATTTTTTTTTCGTTATACACAATAATCTCGAAATTTTTGTGATTTTTGGAAAATTTCAAGTACGTAGGACTTTGGGGTCAGATTTTTTAGTTTTTTTCGTCATAAACAATAATTTTTCAATTTCTGACGGAATTTTTATGATTTTTGTAAAAAAGGACGCCATTTTGAAAAACACATCGATTTATTCTCGTTCGAGAATCGTCTCCCAGCCACTCAGTTCACTGTGAGGAATGGAAATGGATAAAAAGCATAATGCGAGATTGTTGAATGAAGAAATGCAATTTTTTTTTGGTCGACTCAACAAATTTATTTTCTTAGTGCGTCGTATACCGATCGCGATGTTCCAGGATCGTTGGGGTTGCGCGTGTCTGTCAGTGTGCCAGTGTGTTGATGCACGGTACATCGTTGTATTGAGTTTCTCGCGTCAGCCGAGAGAGAGAGAGAGAGAGAGAGAGAGAGAGAGAGAGAGAGAGAGCGATTGGATTCGCGAGTTCGAGGAACGGCGGTGAGGCGTGAAAGAAAATTTTCGGATCGTTCGGGTGTGACGTAATGAAAACGGAAAGGAAGTATCGAGGGACGTAAAAGCGAAATGAAGGGCGTGATGTAAAAAGGATATTACGAGGATAGCGGAGCGAGAATGATCGGAGGACAAGTTCGACGGCGGGGCGAGCACGCGCGTGTCTGGTAGAAAACCGGATTTCGGACGAGGAGACTCGAGGCAGGATCGAGGAGTCACGAGTGCGCGATAAACGAGGAGCGTTTAGCGAACGGCGTCCCGAGATTGACCCACGCGCTCGACTCGGAACATCAACAATCGCGGTCGTCGACTGACCTTAATTAGAGACGGACAAGAGTGAACGAACGAGAAGAGCGAGGCGACTATCGCGTGTGACTGTTACGAGCGATCGTCGTCGTACGGATCGCTCTGTCTTTATGAAAAAAAAGAAAAAGGTATCGCGACACGTGTTGGATGTTCGTCGATCGAGTTACGAAAAGAAAAAAGTCGTTTTCGACAGACTGGACGTTCGACGATGTCTCGAGTTTCGTTTCTTTCGAATCGTTCAATTTCCTAACCTCAAAAAAGTTGGCGCGCGATCTTTTTTGTTCTCGTTGTTTGCCCTCGCACTCTCTTTCTCTCTCGCTTCGTTTTTCATACTCACGCACGTGTCCGGACGACCAAGCAACAATGCCAATCTCTGCTTTTCCCATGTCGATACGATTCACAAAGATTCACGACCGATTAAACGGTCGTTCATGCGCCGACCAATGTCTAAGCTACTCGCGGCTACTGGACACAACGAACATGAGCATGCGTGTGTATGTGTGTGATTGTGTGTGTGTGTGTGTGTGAATATGTACGAATGACGATAGAACGAATAAATAAGAGAAGGATCCATTTTCAATCGATCGAAGGGTTCGAGACTACTGACCGACCGTAACGTCGCCTAGAATTTTTTAAGTGGCGAGTGATCGAACGCGGGAGAAGATTTTGGATATTTTTACCGCGCGGACCTTCGAATTCAACATTTTCATGAAAATCGACCATTCGCACGGTCGAAAACGTTCAAGGTCAGGCCTCGAATCTATCCCGTGGCGTAACATTCGACTCTGTTTTTCTGCGACGATTTTCATGAAAAAAAAATGAAAAAATTTGAGAATTCCGAAAACGTACGAGTCTTTTGTTCGATTTCCATGAAAATTTCCTCTCCCCGAAGTAAAAATAACCCAAAATTCAAAAGTTCGTCGCTCAATTAAGTTGCGCAACGGTATTTTCGTCGATAATTATTATTTGCTTGTACTTGAAATTAGAATAAAATAAGACAGCAGTAAATAACGTAAGACATTGAAATAAATATTGAAAAAAATGGTAAAGGTATAGGTGTGTAGGTACCGGTTGAGGTGCGGTAGGTTTCTCTTCTTACAGCTGTGTGCCGAGACATACAAGCGTTTTATTTGGCGTTTTTTAGGCTCCGAGGGTGCGCGTGTGTTTGCCCTTTTTTGTATAGTTTTTTTTTTTTTTTTGTGGTCCCGCGCGCACGTGCCCCTGCGCAGGTCGCAGGGCGCACACGCAGTCGTATTGTTTGGATTTCGTTCAATTCGTGTGACTTTTTGAGTTTGTCGAGTTAACTCGTACACACGACACACGCGCACCGGTGCGCATTGGACAAGATTATTCGGTGGCTCATTAATGCGGGGGAGACAGTAGCTATGCCGACACCGCACTGCATCACTGACGCCCGGAGCAGCGCCTACGACGCAGTACGACGACCAACGAGCCCTCCGTTTCTCTCTCTCTCGCTCTCAACGTTTTTTAGTGCCTTCCTCCCCCGCATTCTCGTGTTTTTTGTTTGTTTTTGTTTTTTGGCTTTACAGTGCGAGGCTAAGACTCCGCGTATACGCAAAGACGATCGATGAGCCCGCGATCACATCGAGAGATGAAAAAACAAGAGGGAAAAGAAAAGTTATGCCCGCGCAACGATCGACTCGGCCCGAATCGTTGCGGGTGGCGTCTCGGTCGCTTGCTCGCTCCTTGTCCACAGAGCTCGGCCACCCCAATATTTTCTTTTCATTCTTTTCTTTGACATTGTTCAACGATTCGCTCGCGCGATCGCTACTCATCCCATTATCGCGCTATTCCGTTCTCGTTTTTTAATCTTTCGGTTTGCGTATTTGTGTTTTGTTTTTTGTTTTGTCTTAATTTCTTTCGCAGAGCACTTTCATAGAGCCCGAATCATTTTAATGCCCGGACTCTATACGCACGTCTGGAATCATATAAATCAACATATTAAACGGTAAAAACAGCGCCAAACACTTCTCGAGTCAATTCTCATCGCACAAACTCCTCAGCCTCGTCATTTTTTTTCTTCTTCCCCCCTCCCCCCCTTTCCATCATTTTCGAGCTCATTTCCTTTCCAATGTTCGCTTATTCCGTCGATCGTTCTGTTCCGTATCGCACGCTCATTTCTCCGCAGCGAATTTATTTTACGCCCCGCCCCCCCGTCCGACCGTTTCCCGACCGCATACCGCGCGCCATCTCTGTCTCGTAGCGCCGCCACCGCCGCCGCCTCCTCCGCGCTACCGTTCACGACGACGACGACCTTCCTTCGCAATTTGCACACGTAATTCCCTCCGATTTCCTGGCATTTCGCTCGCAAACGACGTGTATTAACGCGATAATCACTCAACGACGGAACACGGCCGCGGCTCACCAAATTCCAAGGTCATTGTTTTTCAGATAGTCAATCGTCCACAAAAATCAACTTTTTTTCACTTTTAAGGATTTTTTTTCTGTCTCCGTTCGTCACGTGCGTTTTTTGTCTCAGAGAAAAAAAATAGTTAAAGTTCTTTTTGAAAAAATTGAACATTTTTGTCGGCGCCGAAAACTAATCGCGAACTCGAGCTGAAAATTTTAATAAATTCTGAAAAAAAAAGTTTCGTCAGGTTTACAACCTCAATAAGAATTTCCAGCCCTTAATTTTCCGTAATTATCTTCGACAAGGTGAGAATTTTGATTCGGTCGAATCTCGACACTCAAGAGGCGAGTGAAAAAGGCGGACGCGTAAAATTTAGTCGTGAGTACGTAAATAATAATACCGGACGCGTGGCGCTGAGCGCGCCGCAGAAAAGCAAGGATTGCGACTCGCGGGCGCGCGTGTCTCTCGGGTCTAAATTTGGAGTGCTTCAATGTCGCGCTCTACTCTCGAGCGGGGCGGCGGCGCCTCACAGCGAGATTCCATCGGGCAGTTGGTCGAAAAATCCACAATTATTGTAAATAATGAAAAATCAAGTAATTGAGGACGATGAGAACGAGTGCGAAGAATGAAAATGGCCGGCGAGTTCAGCGATCGCGAAGCGGTATGCGGCGGTAGTGGTAAAAAGTGGCAGCAGCGATTGGATCGATCGACGCACGAGAAAGACGATCGAAACGTTTACGAATGGAAAAAAAGTAGAAAAATGACATTGACAGAAAAAAATCGTCACTCGCGCGTCGACCGATCATCGGAACTCCATTTTGTGTGTTTTTTTTTCTGCTCGAAATCGTCGTTATTGATGATAACGACGTGTATATGAAAATAATGGAAAGCAATGCGGCGGCGGCCATGAACGTTCGTGGATGCAGCGATTGATCAATGACAACAGATCGTGAAAATCATCAACCGCTCGAAAAAGTCGCTCGACTTATAGAATATTTAATAAAAATATATTTTCTTTGCTCCCCATGCCTCCTCGCCCTTTTTTATCGTACCTTTTCATTCAAACTAAACAATTGGCCATCGAGCCGGCCTCTGAACGTTCTAAGTATAGGAAATTCGACACTTACTTGACCAGCACCATATCCGACAGTTCGGTTTTGACTCCGTGCTTCTTCGGATCGTATTCGGCAATCATCGGGCGCATGGGTGTTTTCTGAAACGAAAACAACGGGAAAACTCATCATTTCGATTCCACTACATTTTTTTTCTTATTTTTTTATTTACTTGTTCGGTTCGTTATCGGAGAATCGGACGGACAATTCCGTGCGAAAATGTGTACCTGGTGGCGCACTCTGTCCGCGGGAATACTAGAGGACGAGAGCGACATCATTTCCACGTCGTAATCGCTGTCCAAATTATCCATTTTTCACTCGATTATCAAAGTTTTATCTTAATTAAACACACGCGCACTAATTCGCAAGTTTTCGTTATTCTGCGTGCGCGATTATGGCGTACGGTCCGATACACAAATAGTGAAAATTCGTGGCACTCGCGAGGGGATTGTTGTTATTCGTTGCCGAGTGCCAAGGCAAAAGGAACAGGGGAGAATGTCGTTCGATCTAGGGCCACGGCGTGCGTTTGGAATCGCGAGATTCGTACGAACTTTTGTCAAGATCCCCGTGAATCGGGAGGAGCTTCGCGAGGATGTACGTCAAGGTCAAAGTCGATGGTCGATCCAGGCGAACAAGGAGGATAGCGCGCGGACTAACGATTGTAACGCGAAAAGCACTCGGTCGTGGTACTCGGCGACACCAGAGCCGTCAGTGTTTGTTTCGGTGAATCTTTCGAGCGTAAGAATAAGAAGGCGACACAATTATCGAACATAATAGAGTTTCAAAACGAATCGATTAGCTCGAGAGCGAAAAATAACATTCGAAGGAAATAAAAAGCTCGCGATCGTTGAGAAAGCCGAGCGCGCGCGCGGGAGTGAATAAAAGCGGGAAAAAAGTAAAGCTCGTCGTGCCGCGATTGAGAGCGAACTGTAAGAGATTCTCGATAGTTTGCCAAAGTTCCGAGGGGCATTTCGTCGGCCACCAAGTCGCGATCCGAGGTCCGACGCTGTATTGTTTTCATCTCCCTCGTGTGTATGTGTTGGGGCTCGTGTCAGTGTGTCCACGAGGAGGGGGGGGGGGGGGGGGGGGGAGAGGGAGAGAGAGAGAGAGAGAGAGAGAGAGAGAGAGAGAGAGAGAGAGAGAGAGAGAGAGAGAGACAAATGCTCGAGGCAAGGCGCGCGCGAGCAGCAACTATTCGCGGGGAGGGGGGAGTGTGACGCTTGGCAGGTGCCAAACGCTCGGTGTGTGTAAACGCTCTACAACAACAACCAGACGTAAATACACGCATAAACATAAATACGAAGAAGCTGCTGCTTGAGAAAACGTTTGCTGGTTCAACAGCCAAGAGGCTAGAGAGCTTCGTGGTCGACGATTCACTCTCGATTATGAGTCCACGAGACGCATCACAGAGGATCGTCGAGGATGAACGTTTGCCAAAAAAAAAGCGCGTTTGTGCTTTCTCTGTGCTCGCGGCGTCCCGCAAGCATCGACGTACGCCCGGCGCTTGTTTTCTTACGTACGTGCAGGAGTTACGATCGTTGTGCTGAGTGACCTTGAGCGAGATATTGGCTCACGACGAGAGCATTAGGCGCGATTTTGAGGGGAAACTCGCTCTCGCTCTCTCTCTCTCTCTCTCTCTCTCTCTCGAGAGAGAGAGAGAGAAAATGACAGGAAAGGAAAAATCGAGTAACAAGTTCGCGGAAAGAGTGAGACAAGGCGAAACGCGGCGCGTGAGTCTGAAAGCCAAGAGTTTCGCGAGCCAGGCGCCAACGACGAGGACATCGATGTATGAACGACCAAGTCGCGATCGCTAATTTCCTCCGCTGCCAGAGTGTGTTTTCCTCATTTTCCGGTTAGAAGTCCGAGTTTGTTTATTGCTGCGAGTATCGTCATCGTGTTTACCGAAAATCCTCAGAGTTACCTCCTTTTCATTCGCACACTCGATTCTTCGATGAATATCGCCCGAAATAGATGATTTATGCTTTTTCAAACACAATAATTATCGCGACGCGACTTTTCTTCGCATCCAATAAAGTCACTCTGTTTCCGCGTGTTTTTCCTGTTCTCGAGTTGCGAAATCGAGTTAACGCTAAAATACGACGATGCTGACCTTCGCTTTGCCGGAATGCAACGAAAACTCATCATTTTTTATAGGAGAGCGCTAAATTCTCATGTAATCTTTGTCGACGATAATGTAACATTCTTTTTTATCGTTGAAAAACTAAATCAATGGCATAGATTCCCTAATAGCAAAAAAGACAGAACGATCGTTTCGATAATTCCTGGTACATGGGTCATTTTGACCCGGACAAAATTTTCCAGAAGTAAAAATTTCAAGTATTAACATTCAAACTTTATCACATTTATTTTGCATATTTTTAAGGAAAAACCAGACGGAGTACACACTGGGTCAAATTGACCCCGAGTCTTAATAACGTCGCCAAATGAAAATGTATGAATTAAACGTGCATTAAGAATGATGTCTACATAATTATATCATTGTTTCCTCATCGATATTCATTCGAATCCATCAACAGGCTATAACGTCAAGTTTTTTCATATCATTCGCACGAACGACGATGTATAAGTTCGCGTCGTTGGAGTGCAACGAAAACTGATCATTTTTTTCTAGCAAAGCGGGAGATTCTTTTTTGCTATTGGAAAAATAAATTGGTTAGAATTTTTTTCAAAATTTCCTTAATTATCAAAATAATTAATAAAAAAATCTTTTTTTTTTTTAATATTAACAATCTAATCTTCAGTATTTGTCAACGACAATGGGAGAGTCTTGTTTAGCATTGGAAAAGTGAATTTTCTAGAAAAATTGGAAAGATAATTATATAAAAATAATGAACAAAAATGTATTTTTCGTTGATTCCGAACGATGCAAAAAACTCGAGTATGATCGCGAAAGACACGAAAATTTTAGAGTGTACACATAATTGCGATATAGCCACGTCGGCAGCGCGGCGATTTCGCGCGGGATATCGCGTTGCAGCGACGAATGCCTCTGCGAGTCAGCGAATTCCAACGTTCGTTCGGATCGACGAGGAGAGCTTCGGAAATGATTTATTTTTGGAAGAAACGAAAGGATGAGAGGGTCGATTGGAAATCTCAGGGAGGATAAGCGCGTCGTTGGATGTTGTACCGGGCACTTCCGGTGGTTCGGACGCGGGATCTATTTTCGAGAGTCATGAGGCAGCAGCGCGCATCACATGGGCAGTGCCAGTTTTTCGCTTTTGGAAAAACTCGCCAAAACTGCGTAGTTTCCTTATCTCAGGAAAATTTAAAAATAAATGAGAAATGTTTGGGCGTCCGATCGCTTCCGAGAAAATGAATCTTTGCCTGCACAATGTCGTCCGCATCACGTTCCTGCATGAATTTTATCGCTAACACTCGAGGCAAATAAAAAAACATCTTGGAGTAAATATTCGTGACGAATTGCGATTGGAATTCGGCGAGTCTGAAAACTCGAGAGAATCGGGAGCGCGAGCTATTTTCGGGCCTCTCAGCCCGCAACGAAGAACCGGCCACAACGAGAGAAAGAGAGAGAGAGACAGAGAGCGAAACGTAAAAAACAAAAACACGATCTTCTCCAAGACGATGGCAATCCTGGGCGAGGGGAAAGTCAACGGTGACGGTCGCCGATGACATCGAACATGTTCGCAAGTTCGCATTTCGTTCAAATGCCACAAAACTCATCATTTTTTATAGCAGAGCACAACACTCACATACAATATTTGGCAACGATTATGGAACAGTCTTCTTTGCCATTGGAAAACTCAATTCACTAGAAAAATTTCTACAATCGCATTAACTTTGAAATAGCCGAAATGTCAAAATGATAACTTCGAGAATCATTGGTAAACAACTCTCCAACATATTGGGTCATTCTGACCCGGACAGAGTTTTCCAGAAGTTGGAATTTTAATTATTAATCTCCGAAGAACAAAAGTTTTGAGTTTCTCGAATTATTTTGTAGCGAAGCTCAAAATTTTCGTACGGTATTTGGCAACGATAACGGGACAGTCTTCTTTGCGATTGGAAAACTCGATTTACTAAAGAAATTGCAACAATCCACATTAATTATCAAAATAATGAATAAAAAAAAAAAATTCTCTGTGTTCCCAGGATCGAAACTTCAGGATCATCGACACTGAAGTTCGCGACGTCGATTTATTTATTAAAACAATTCGTCGACGTCAACTATTCATTAATTTACTAAATTTCAAAAACTCCGATGATTTTCGTACCGATTTTGTGTTTGATTTGAAAAAAAAAAGATCGTCCTGTGTTCCTGACTAAATATTGACGAAGGATCTTGGGAGATCTGCTAAGAAAAAACGGAATTTTGTTTGCAAACTCGAAAATTGTTCGACCGAGGCTAATGGCGCGTTGGAAAAGATGAACGTCTCGGATTTTCGAACGTGTGAACGCAAGGGGAAAAAAATATGAAGGAGCAAATAGTGGTCGCGTATTAAGACACGGCGGGGCGTATGACACGTGGTCAGGGCCGACCTTTGGGTGCGAATTGGCTCGGACGAATCCGGCTCAATTGGGACAATTGATATGGCAGACGATAAATTTGTGACATTATGAGCGCGAGGCATAGCGCGCGCGCGCGTTCTCGTGTCGGTTAATATTTTAAATTAGCGATCGAAACGATTCGACGAAACGATTTGATGGTTAACAGATTTTATTCGCGGGCTCATCTCTGGCTGGACGGGGGCGGCCGAATTGCGTTTAATTCGAGCTCGATGTCGAGGAAAAAATATAAAAAGGACCCTCGGCCTCGGGGATGGGGCGGGGATGAGAAAAAAAACGAAATTGGATAAATAAATCCGGTGAGGCAATGGCGTCATATCCTGCCAATGAGTGGCTCGTTGTTCCCGTTGCGTGGTTAACCGAAACGTCCCTCCGCGCTAACGAGAGATCCGAGAGCTTATTATTGGGCTGGGGAGGGCGGAAAGGGAAGGGAAGTGTAACGGACTCCTTGCTCGAGGTTACAAAGCATATATTAGCAGCGAGAGCAATTGTATTTCTGCGACGTACCCGCCCAAGGACGCTGCCGTGTTTACATTGACGAAAAAATAAAAAATATGTCGCGTATCGATCGATGCCCGAATCGGCTCCGCTCGAACGACCAGAAAATGAAGAAAAAAAAAGAAACAAAAGGCTCAGGAGAGTTTTACAATTACAGAGGCGGAATGAAAGAAATGGACGCGCGCGCGTTTACGAGTTGGCCAAGTCGCGAGCCTCAAGCGGGCTTCCCGGGAAGGGGAAATAGACGACTCGGAGGTGCGGAAATTTCCATGACGTATTACAACTCGCGCCTCCTTTTGCCCCGCCGATTCTTTCGTTCCGCAAATTCTATTATTTCCGAACGGCCATTAGCTCGTTTATGAAGAATTCTTAAAATTCCGGGAATTTCTATGTAGAAAATCGAACGTGACGAGAGACAAAGTTGGAGAAATAAATGTGCCGGAAACGTTTTATGATTCGGTGAGACGGGGAGAGCGATTCTTGGAGAGATATCGATCGGAAATCGCGCTCCTGGCGACAGGGAATATCGAGCGAATGTTCAAGGACGTCGTAACGACTTTGCGCCTTCCCCGAGACCTCAAACTGGGGCTAATGGCGATGATAACAATAACAACATCGATAGCGAAGAGCGAGGTTAGAAAATGCGTTTATTTATCAAATCGGTTTGAAATTGTTATGCGGCGCGGTATGGCGCGTCAAAAAATTCTTACACCGCGAGGTCGCCGAGCAGCGGCTCGAAGTAACGGATTCGATTACGTGGCGCGAGCGACGATACGTAACGCGAAGCGCCGCGCATTATCGATGTCATATTCGCAAACTCTCGGAAAAATCACGTTTCCTTAAGGAAAATCGATTTTTTTTTGTTATGTCCGGAATAAAATTTTGGGCGGAATGGCTCGCGAAGCTTAGATCGCGAGAGAGGGGGGGACGTGAGCTCATCGCGTTACGAAAACTCGGTCGCTAGACGCGTCTCCCCGCGTTGGTGAATAAGTCTATAGTTTCTATAGAGTGTCTACGATGCATCGGGAGGGCGCCGACTCGTATATATAGAAGGTATTCGAGGTGGAACGGTCGGGCGTCACGCGAGCCATGCATTGACCCTTCGATCGAAAGACGACGTTCTCGTCGTCTCTCGAAATACACCGGGCGAGTGGGAGAGAGCGTGCGGTAAATGCGCGCACGGCGTATATCGGTAACGCGGGCGAATATATATTCGCGAGATGTTTCCGAGGCCCGACAAAGAATTTATTCGCCGGGATCTACGATCCGAGCAGCGATAAGATTCGCGCGAAAACGTTTTGCGATTGCGTTAAATCTCGTGACATCAGCGTGTCGTATAAATCTCGAGAAAAGTGATTCACGCTCGAACGGATTTATTCCGGAGCGTTTACGATAAGAGAAAAGCTCGGGATCAAATTTAATTGTCGTTATTTATTCTTTTTTTATCCTTTGACCCGACAAAAATTTATCGCGATCATTAACGACGATCAATTCGAGTTTTTTTTTTTATTTCGCCTTTTTTACTTCATTATCCAATAAATTAGAAAATAAAAAAGTCAGGTTTTACTTACTCTAAAGTCACCCCCGTGACTCGGCGGGCTCGCCGGACTCTGCACTTTGTGAGACATCCTTCCGCGAGCTCTTGAATTTCCTTCCTCGCACTCTCACTCTCGATCCTGTACTAATCGTACTGTTGTATATTTACATTGACCTCCTGCGACCTTTGAGTTGAGCGCAGGTGACGTATCTCCCGAAAAATACAACGAGAATCACAAAATATTTGATAAAACTTAAATAAATCGATAATCAACGATTTTCAAGGTTAAATTCGTGATAAAACACTAGATTCTCAAAATTTTCGTGTATTCTTTGAATAAATATATAAATGTTGCAATAATACGTAAACGTATGTACGTATTTTGATTTTTATTTGTACACCGTTTCCTCGTTCTTCGGACGCGCGCACGCTCGGAGAAACTCGTGTCTCTTATTCGTTTTTTTTTGTTTCCAGATACTTGTGTATGTGTGTGTGTGTTTTCGTGCGTATATTTTGTGGTGCTCGACGCGGACAGCAAGGTCCGTACGCGTTCGAGTCTGAACGAGGAATGAGGCGAATGAGGATCGTTGTGGGAGGCCTCGGTGCCGTGTACCCCTCTCGAAAACACCATCGGCTCAACGCTCGCCTCGCTACCGCGCGAGACCCTTCTCCCACCCCGCCGCCTCTTCCGAACCCCTCCTTTCCCTTTGAGCCGTGGCTTTCTCGATGCACGTTTCTCCTCCTCTCTCCCTCGCACCCCCTGCTTTTTTCCCATTCTCAAGCAACTTTACTATTCGCCTTGTGTGTTGTTGGCCTTTTTTCTTCTTTTGTATATTTTTTTTTGTCCTTCCCCCTCTCCCTCGGCCCGAGGGTCGGTATCGCCACGAGTCCAATTCATAATTTTCGAGCGGCCACGACGCCACCTCGGCGTCCAAATGCTTCCGTGAGAACGCGATCGATTTTCTTCTTTCGAGAAATGGAAAACATTTTTTTGGGACTTGAATATTATGCTCTATCGGATCGACAATCAAATTGATGATAAAAATTTATCTATGCGCACGGAGACGCTGGTAATGGCTGGTAAGTACCTCGCGCGGTCATGGGACTCGGAAATGTAACGCGTCGTGCGAGCGAAAACTTTAACCACCCGCCTCTCCCCTGCCCAAAAATCTATTCCGCTTTGAGCGTTATTCGCGTCTTTCGTGCTCGCGCGAACGTGAGGTTCCTGGAAACACGCATACACATACGTCCCAGCGAAGCTACTCGAGCCAAAATAAGGAACAAAAAATAATAAAAATAAATGGAAGCAGAGCGAAATACGTTGCTCGCGAGGATTCCAGGTGAAATGCGAAACCGCGCCGAGCACGATCGCGTTGCCGCGCTCGCGCGACACGATCGTCTACGGAATATACGCTTCGCTTTTTTCTTTCGCCGCGTATGCACTCCCGGAATTGCGCGCTCCATCTTTTGCCATCGCAGGATTTTCTCTCAACCTCGTCCCAGAGGATCTCGAAAGACTCGCATTTGTTAACCTCAAACCGGAACGAGCAGCATTGAAGTTGTTTCGAGGAATAAGATCACGAATAAGAATGAAATAAAACCGAGTCAGCAGTCTCCGTGCGTCTTTTTCGGCTTGAGAAACGACGTCGTACACATATGTGTTCTTCGGAACAGGATCGATCGATCGAAAAAGGGTGGGGGGCGAAGAATTCTATAAGCAACGGTCTGAAGTCTCGGGAATCGTTTGCTCGAGACGCCTTCCGAATTTCTAACCAAGTTTCATCCCAGTGATTGAACGGGCGAAGGAGAATCGATGTAGCCGCGTCAGCGAGTTCGAGTCTCGTGATAAATTGCCTTTCGGGATGAGTGAGTGGGCCCCTCGAGCTGTAAGCTCCGAGGAATCCACTTGAATAAACTCGGTCAAACTTTCCGAGCGGGAAGGAAAACGCGAGGAGGTATTTTCCGTTGAAACGAGCAAAGGAAACGCCAACTGTGACGCCGGTGGGGCGCCACATATCCTCGCGGTAAATCCAGATCCACACTCACACACACACACACGCGCCCGCGCTCGTAACGCGCTCGCGTGTGTGAGTGTGTGAATCGCGACTGGTTCCAAGGTTACGGTACGACGTTCGCTGCAATCGCACCCACGTTTTCCCGCATCGACGACGCCGGCCTACATATACACGCGAGACGGTTTGCTTGTGTACACACATCGCGACCATGAATGACCGCGACCGAGAGAGATGCTGCCCCAAATGTCGATCTCCGAGCGACCCAGACCTCTCGACGCCGACATCCTCCCGTTGCGCCCCGAGCTCCTGCCTGCCGCCGCGGGACTCCTCCTCGGACCAGCACCAGTCAGCAGTGCAAACTCACGATGACGTCTTTCCCCCTCCCCTCCTGCCCGCGCGCCCTTTACCCCGTTCCAAGGAGACTCGAGGACGCGAACGTCAGAGAGATAACCAAAAAAAAACAACAATATACGAAAGAGCCGAGGGATGAGGCGCTGTCGGATCGAAAGAAATAAAAATCGCTTTTCATCGCTCGGAAGCATCATTTTTCGATGTTTACCGCTCGCTCGAATTTCACGCTGAAGGAAACACGAAGCTTCATTATTTTTACATACGAGATCGCGAGCTCAAACTCGCTCGACAACGAGCACCGATTCACCCGCAATGCAATATTTATTTCACGCAGGAAGCACTTTATTTACATGTGTTATATCGCGAGATAGCAAGACTACGAGAGTAAAGACATTGTTAAAGTGATATCTAATCGTGATAATTAAAGTTAAAGGTAATTAAATATGAAAAGCGATAAACGTGGAATCCGAGAATGATACAGCAAGCGTTTTCTACAGATGCCGTATCGTGTCCGTCACAATTGCTCGTCAACACGAAATAGTACGCAATTGTTCGTGACAAATCGACAATTCACATTTCATCGGAAAAACTACCAAAAAAAAGGATTCCTTTCGCGCGTTTATCATTGAAGAGGCGAAGAACGAGCAAGCGATAAGCAGAACGAGCGTGCCTAGGAAATATGCGATAAGCGCGCGAAACTGCGTTAGTTCCGTCGATACGGCGTATTTCTTCGCGTTTTTCTTCTCGAAATATACGGCTTTGGAAGCGAACGAGGCTCGATCTTTGCGTCGTACTTGGTACGAGAAATATCGGGCCGCGACAGAGATGGTGCTAGAGAATGAGCGACATAGTGTGCACGGCGGTCTCAAGAGTGTGCTGGCAGCGCTCAGCCGGGAGAATCGGTGTGCGTTCTGTCTGTGGGTGTATGTGCATGGCGATTGACGACGGGGGAATAGGGCATGAGCACGAGACCAGGCTATGGCGAGGATACAGCGAGTTGCGAAGGGAAAGACAGGCGTCGGAGAAGGCCCCGACC
The DNA here is from genome assembly GCA_030522525.1 of Campopleginae sp. 14b. Classification (NCBI taxonomy): domain Eukaryota; kingdom Metazoa; phylum Arthropoda; class Insecta; order Hymenoptera; family Ichneumonidae; species Campopleginae sp. 14b. The sequence continues at coordinate 22,309 of JAPYYS010000728.1, read as the reverse complement.
GAGTACGGGAGAAAATAGCCTCGGTTGGTGGCTGCGTGGGGACCGACGACTCCGACGACGACGGCGACGACGATACCGAGTGGCGTGTACAGTACGGGTCAAAAATATTATCTCACGGTGTGTCGTTTCTCACGCATGGCCTGGACGGAATCTATTTTTAACTCAAACCCGGTCCTCCTAACGGTTCTTTATAGAAATGGAAAAATTCTCTCGAAGAAAAAAGAATTTCTAATCTAATCTTTGAAATAAATTTTCCGAGTATTTGGAGAAAGTTTCAAGAGCTGAGTCCAACGAGTATCGGATGATTTCGAAGAGCTAACGGTCATTTGCTCTTAGTGATAATTCAAATCATGCGGACGGTTAAAAAATTCAACAAAACGATTGCCTCAGACTTCCGAACACTCAATCCCCATTGTTGCGCGACTATCGATCGCGGTCTCGTTCGAGAACCGAATAGAACCCACAAACGGATATCCGAGAGCACCGACGTCCGCGCGCGCGCGCGTGTGTGTGTGTGTGTGTGTGTGAGTGAGTGTTCGCTAATCGTAAAAAATGTATTGCCACACACGCGTACGATGTTCTCGGAACGAGGGCTCTTTCAATCAACTATACGCTCTACAGTTGGTCTTTTTGTCTGAGAAATTCTACACCTCCAAATCCTTTCTGTTTATTTACGAATAAAGAAAATCAAAAAACAATAACACACACACTTTATTTATTTTTTTCATCGAGATAATAAAATTAATGCTTTTTTTTGTCGTTATTTTGATTATTTGGGCTACGACTAAGAAATCCAAATGAGACGCCTCTTATCTTCCGGTCGAAAGGAAAAAGCAGGATCGCGCGAGCCACGTGGGTATAATAATCGTCGAGTCGATTCGTGTGTGTGTGTACATAAAACTCTCAATAAGAGAGAACCGAGACGATGCATGTCTTTGACGCGCAGCCAAGCACATGAAAGAACGACGTTGTAGACTCGCCGCTACTCGTTCCTACTCGCCACCAACCACGCAAAAGTCCTTACCAGTCCAGAAATAGATGTGCGTCTTTTACTCTCTCGCTCTCGCTTTCGCCCACGAGATATTCGTGGGTGCGCGAACATGATTCGTGTACCGCACAATGTCGACGGATCGTAAGGCAGCGGCGATCTCGTGGGTGCGCACGGGATGATGACCAACGCCAGTTATATGAAATAACCCAGAGACAGACTTTCGTATCTTCTTTGGCGATTCGCCAGCACTAATAGGTTTTTTACTATTATTTCTCTCGCGATCCTCTTAATATTTTTGTCCGCGTATCTCGCACGTCTTGGCGCACGATTTTACGCGAGAAATGCGCCGAAAATATTCGCGGTAATTAAAATCAGGACTTGTGTCTCGTTTTTTTGTTATCGACAGACAATGCTCTCGCGGTAATTACTGAAAATAAGAATATTCGCCTATTTTATGTTGCGGTAACTTGACCTCGTCGCTTTGCGTTTGCGACACATTATGTAAGAATTGGCGAACGCGATGAACAGCGGAGAGCCTCGGGGCTCGTGAGTCATGAATTTTTATTTCTTCCTTTTCTGCTTCCTTCGATCTATTTGGACGTTTTTTTTCTTTCTTAATTTCTACGCCTCCGCTATTCCTCGTGGAGCCATTGATCCCCCCCCCCCCCCCTTCCTCACTTTTACGTCGACGACCCAAAGGACACGCGGGGAAAAAATGATTTATGCGTGTCCCTTCGAAGACGACGACGACGACGACGACCAACTTCGCGTCGCCGCTCGCCCCGACCGACAGTGGAAATTTCCATTGCAGTTGGCACGAGGTTGCTGTACAGTCCAGCCTAAAAATACAATCGCCATATTTTTCTCCGCGAGCGCTTTCTCAAGGATAAGATCCTGCCTCGCCAAATGCGCACAGAATTTTTTTCACCGACTGTCACTAACTGACCAATAGAAATCGACGAATTCGGTGGTCCGGACAGTTTTGGGCTTCGCCGAACATCTCAACTCGCACTTATTCGTAGATATCTCGATCATCATTTAATCGCGTTTAATGCATTAGGCCTCGACATTCCACTCGACAATTAATAGCATCGAAAAATTCTCTCGATTACCGAATGAATCACTTCTATTTTGACACTTGAGCAAATTGACGTGTCATGGAGCAGTTCCGAAAAATGATCGCGAACGAGAGTGCACGTGTTGCATGCGTGTCAATCAACATCGAAGCCATTGAATCCTCGTTGCCATATCCTTGAACGTGTGTGTTCGATGTTTTTTTTTCTCATAATTCCTTTCGCTTTATTTGTTGACATTCCTCCCCTCACTCACTGTGTCTCGATTTTTACTTCCTTACACTCTCGAGCGATGACAATGAAAAGTCGAACAGAAAATAAAGAAACGTGACTCTCGGAGCGAACGCGATGTTTTCGTGGATTTTCCTATGGTCAATAACCACGGAACAGTGTTCCGTGATTCTAAAAAAATATTTATCCATGTTCGAACTCTCCTCGATGTATCGCGTGGTTAAAAAAATATTATTCCATTATTCATGAACGAGTTCTTGGACCTCGTTCGATCTTTTCTAGACTCAAAATTTTCTCATTCGCCTCGAATACATTTTCTATTTTGTATGAAGCGAGGAATCTGTCCGCTAGCGCCAATTCCGACGACTCGAGCCAAAAACTAGCGCCACCCTCGGATTCTTTTCGTACTCAATGCCCATCCATGTTTTTTGTTTCGATGGAATTTTGTTGCCGTGCGAGCATCGCTGTGTGTTTTATAAAAGTTGCGGATGCGATCGAACAGATAGAACCACCTGCTTCATTGTGATTCTCCGGTGCTTTCTGGTACGATTCTCTGTAAATCATTGAAATTTTCTCGGAGGATAATGTAACCATCAGCTGGAACCTCGTATTTTGACGTGTTCATCCGCTCGACCGACCGAGCAGCCGGTTCCGATAGTGCTGCGCCAGTCTGTTTGCGTCAAACGTTAGAATTGAGCCGGTCATTTATTTGAGTTCTTTTTTTTACCGAACTCGCAAAAAACGTCAACATTGTGAAAATTGGATGAATGAAGTGACTTTGTACTTTCGAATGAATAATAAATAAACTTGCAATTTAAATGAAATTAATTCTACCCAGAGGAGGGCCAGAATAATTTAATTAACGAATTTGAACGGCGTGACTTCTTTAATTTTTATGTAAACTTCGCGCTGAATGACAAGCAACTTTTCGCTGTTTCTGAGAAAAATTGCGCGTGTCATTATAATTTAAATAAAATGGACGAATTTGGTGGGTACGAAGAGCCGACATCAAGAGCTTTTTGGGGCCCGGAAGACCCGGAGGAAGAATCACCAACAGGACCGTAAGTTGACAGCAATTTCTGACATAACCTATTCGCGCTAATCCGTTCCGTTTTCTCAACTCTGCGTCTCGTGATAAATATTTCTTCTCACCACTCCAGGACATTCAGTCTCGAATGGTCGGAAGATTTACCGAAATCCATAAAAACTTTTGTCGTTGTTGCTGGGAATCTCGTATCTGGCAAGTATCCAGTCGATCTTTACTATTTTTTCATTGGATTTCGGTATCGCCATGATCGTCGATATAATTGAATTGATGGGGCGATAAACACGTTACAGATATTTCGAATAAATACGCGACTCCCGATGCACAAAAAGTCTGCACCGTCAACAGCACAGAAGAATTCAACGTCGCGGCTTTTTACAAACTTGCAAATGACGTTTATGTGTGTAACGTTTCCAAGTCCGTCGACGTCACGTCCGCCGGGCGATTCATAAAAACCGTAAGCCCAACTATCACCCCGAATACAAATTTTCATCTTTCCCAGTTTTCCCCCAACAACGAAAATTTTTATTTTCAGATTTCTGACATAATTTCAAAATCAGAAAAAATCTTTGTCTTCGGGGACGACGAAATGTCGCGCCTGACTGGCCCGGACAGAAATAACGCTGATGGGCCAATCTTATGGAAATCTCTGAGCAGCGAAAAAGCGCGAGAAAGAAGATCGAACAAAATTTCGACCTTGAAACATCCAAATTTCGTTGCGGGTGTAGCCGCCGGAGGTAATTTTCCTACAAGAGCATATTGGGTCAATGTGACCCGAAGCGTTTATCAAATGATTGAATTTCGACAAAAATGCAGTTTTTTTTTTTTTTTTTTTTAGAATCGTTTTCTGTCGCCATGAATAGCCCAAAAACCATTAACAGAAAGTTATTCGAGTCAAAATGACCCAGTGTGTACTCGAACCGTGAAACCATCTGTTTTGTTATTGTTACGAATCGAACTAACTAGAAATGTTTCAATTTTCTTCTGCAGTGGTAGGTTCGGCAGAAATGTTGGAAGTCCCAGCGACTCTTTATATTTTGTACGTGTCGGGGGATGCGTACGAAAACGAGATGAGAGACGCAATGTTGAAGCTTTTCAGCGAGGTCACGGAAAGCCTCGTCCCGAAAATTCCTCTCAGCTCAAAAACATTCGACAACAACAAGTTGAAATTGTACATCTAAGAACTCGCGAATTAATCCGCTCGCAAGTAATGCAATTTATTTTTCAATTCGAGTAATTTATCAATAAAATGGAAAATACGAAAATGTTGTAAATTTAATTGAAACCGAATGGCTCTCGAAAACGAAACGAAAAACATTTTTTTCTTAAAACTATTCAATGTTGAAAGAAACAAAAATAAAATAATCGGAAGTTCAGGCAGTTGATTTAAAAAAAAAAAAAAAGAAAAAAAAACCTAAAGGATTATTTGCGCACAATTCCAACAATTTCCTATACCGAGGCACCCTGAAGCATCGCAAGTCTTTTTTTTACTCAAATTGTAATTAGAATGAACAAGCTAAAGGCTCAAAATATAAGTCGGCTAAAAAAAAAAAAGCTTATGGCGCTTTTGAGTGACTCAATTTACCAAATTGCGAAAATTAGCGAAAATAAGCCTTCAACTGGTTTTTTCGCTTAAAAATTCGGTCTTGATCGAAAAAAGGTTCATGACACGTTCTGAGTGACAGAATTGAGCGTAAAAGTTGTTGGGATCGAGATTTGCGTTGTACGAGGAAAATGAAGTGAAAAATGATGGAAAATAGTACAAATAGTGTATATTTTGGTGTCTGGGTACATCGCTCACGGTTGTGGAGGGTAATATGGTCGTTGGATAGTGGCCGGTGGGGCGGCATTGGCCGCAGGAAAGTACGTGGCGTTTGCTTGATAGCCGTAAGGCTGAAAAGGTTGACCGGAAGTTGGAGTCGGTGGATTCGATCGGATCGAACCGGAGGCTCCGAGATGGCGCATTGCGGAAACAATGTGATTCATGGTGTTGACAGGCGGAGGAGGCACCGAAATATTGGTCGGTGGAAAAACGGCTGGGTAACTCGTGCCAGCCGGTGTGAAATTTTGTGGATACGGCGGAAAGTGCGTCGGCGGTATTTCAAGCGGTTGAACGACTTCGATGGGCTCTGCTGGCGCACATCCGTTCGCAGCGACCGGCGGAGTTTCTATTTTGGGTATTTTGCTTGGAGTCACAGCTGCGGACGATTTTTCTGAATTATTTCACGAAATTGGATGAAAAATTCCGAAAACAATGTCATTTCGAGGAATTCACGAGTTTTTTTGCTTCGAGAATCATTTTTAAAGCGATCTATCGGTCTCGTGAGTAGAAAAAAAGGAGCAACAAATTTTTTCGATCGTCGAGGCTCGATTTTTCAAAAGAAATAAAAAATTGACGATTTTGTCCAAGAAAAACGAAGTTTTTCTCCTCAAATATCTTTCCCACACATCTGGGCAACATGAACGACCGATAGAGCCCCTTAAAAACTCGATTGACCAATATTATTCGGCTTAATGATAAAAAAATATTTGTATTTGTTTTGAATACCTTTTCTTAGGTTTCTAATGGGCAAAGTAGGAAATAAGGACGAACCATTGGGAGTATTCGAGGCAGTTTCTATCGTAGGCGGCACTACGATACGTTCTCTGCTCGTTTCGTTGGAAGGGACGAGAGGCGGTGAATCGGGGAGTTGAACGTTGTTCGCTTGTGAGTAAAGATCGAGCACTTGATGGCAAATGTCTAGAGGGAACAAAAATACAAAAAACAATATTATTCACCGTGTGGAATATTTTTCTTAGAAACGATTGATTTATCGCTTTTTTTTCTCGTATTTTCGTTGCTTTTCTCACCCTCTAGAAGGTCCATCGTCACGTCTTCCACGAACATGTCCCACCAGCGCAAATGCTTTTGTTGTCTCCCGTTCCAATCGACAACCTCAAATTTGCTCAATTTTCCAGCCAAGTACATAAGCGCGACGGCTATTATTTCTGGCTCCCATTGCAGCGACAAAGTCGTACACAAACTGCAAATACAAATGTCATCCCTTAATTCTAAAAATCTTTATCAATTATTTCTCCGCGACCCTTTTTCCTTCTGTGACTTGTATCTTACAAATTTCGGGAGAAAAAAATCTGGAAAAATTCTAGAATACCGTTCATTGATTGAACTTCAAGATTTCATTCTTCTTGTTCGTTGCATTCCTTTTGAAATTTCATGGAAAACGTGTTGAAAAACGAAAATTTCAAAAAAAAATTGTACCTCGGGTTAAAAAGACCCATATGATCCATGGATCACGTACTTTTTCATGGCACCATGATCCTATGGGTCTTTTTAGTCCTTCAACTGATATCCCACGATTTTGGAAAAAAGAAATGAGAAAATTCTGGGATCCTGTCCATTGATTTGACTTTCAAGTTCCCCAACCAATGCAGCCGTAAATTCCATTCAATGTCCAAATGGAACCTTTTGAAAACCGTGATCTTCGAAAAAAAAATTTGTAGTTGACCATACGGGTCAAAAAGACCCGTATGACCTTCCAACCAAGAAACTCTCGCTCACCTATCGTTCACGAAGGTCCAGGCCATCTGTACCATTTTCTGCAATTTGCTCTTGTCGCCTGAAATGAGCATATGCCATGAATCTCTGAAAATTCCAGGCCAAATCAAATTCCACAGATTTCAAATACTATCAAGTTATTCAACTGGACGAACCTTTCAAGCATTTCGCATATTTCAAGAGATAACTATAAGGATGTTCCACCTGAAGGTCAAACTTGATCGTCTGGAGAAGTATTCTTTCCAAGGTCATGACCTCTTCCTGCAAAACAAGGCAGAACATTAAATATTCATAAAAATGTCAAAAAAAAAAATTCATTCTTAGTTTTTTCCATGATTTCGATCAACTTACTTTAGGGTCTTCGCCGAACGTCGTGAATTTTTGCTCGGTCAGTAACGTCTTTGCCGTTTTTATTATATCTTTACACTTTTTGGGAGTTTCTTCGACCTTACCAGCTAAAAATAAGCAGCAGCATGCCGTCACCTAAAAAACAAAGATTGTCAAACCCTCAGGCAATTATTTGAAAATTACCGCAATTTTTTTTTCATTTTTGTTATTTTTCTTTGACTCTTCGAGTACACACTGGGTCAAATTGACCCGTGGCTTTTTCAAAACTTTCGATTTTGATGATTATCAAATTTTTGTTTTTTTCTCCATGCGACAACATTTTCTATAGTGAATTTTAATGTTTTCATAAAAATTGAAAGGGTTGATTGATGTTTACTCACGTATCGAGGAAAATTTTTGAAGGAATGGAACATGTAGAATCTGTGGAAATACACGACTCCGGTTGCCATTGTGTTGTAACCAAGATCCATTTTTGTTCCTGTGTCGATGATAAACCGGGCACCTTCTTTGCGATAGCGGCATTCGGTCTCGTAGTCAATTCCATCTTGTATGGAAGGGGTGTTTCTTAATTCTTTTTTCTCATAATACCAGCATGGCATTTTAGAACTTTTGCTCTCGGTTTCACGATGCTCACAGTCCAGGATCATTAAATAAAACACCAAATACTGAAGAGAACTGAAAAGTTTTAACTGGTTTGTTAGGTCGCGGAAAAAACACTGGAATACGATAACTTTTTTGTGGCTTTCACTTTGGACACGACTTTGTAGTGATCAATCGAAAGACAGTCCAAGTTTCCTCAGTGTTATGATTTTTTCGGAGAAACTTCTACGTACTGTATTTTTAAAACAATTGGTCATTTAGGCTAGAATCGTTGCTGTCGTTCGGTGCTCAAATTTCACGAAATTTTCGCCATGAAATACTTCCCGTAGATCGTAGAATTTTTATCACTTTTATATTTGCTTGTTAAATTCTAAGTTTCATTGTTTTTTTACACTCGCCCAGCTTTTCACTTATCACAACACTTTGTACGGGTCACAGAAGTCAACCAAATTCGAGTATCAACGACATACGGTTTTGTACACTCTGACAGCCTGCCGTGCGCCTGTGTGCGGCACCGAATTCTCAGGATTTAGCTCGCAGCGCTCAATGTGACGATTTTCCGTACTTAACGTGTGGCTATTAGAACGAAACTTTTTATTGGTGCTTTTGGGCGAACGGAAAAAATTACTCAACCAATAAAAGTAGAGAAAATAAATATTAGGAAGAAATTTTCGGCTTGGCGTTTCGGGGCTGAAAGACACTTGCGAATACGAGTGTTTCGATTTAGTCTACTTTTCTTGCTTTTATTCGAAAAACATGTGAATCGTTTGCATTAGAATGTATGCGAATGGACTCACGAGTTAGGTCGAGTTTGCATGAAAAACTTGTAGGAAAGTCAACTTGACTAGTGTATTGTGGGGAGCATGTGATTGGAGCGGCTTACCGGAAGTTTAATGAATCTTCTCCCACGCCACGTATAGTAGTGATAGTTGGACACGCCACCGGCGAGGCTAGTATTGCGCACGCCGTAAGAAAATTGAGCTCGACTGGCCGGCGAAGAGACAATTTGGTGTAAAAAAGCTTCGTTCGCGAAGGAAGCAGCGAGAAAGCTCCGAGATATTTAGCAGTAAGTGAAAACTGATATATCTGGAAAAAAGCATGAAACTTTAGGCTTCGTTTGGCGCAGTTTTCGCGTAAGCCATTCAACACATCGTTGTATTGTTGTTTTTTTTTCATTATGATTTATTCCTTTTGATTGAATCATTTTTTACGTACGATGGGTTGATTATGCGCGGATGGTAGTTTTTTGGGGTCGTGTTGGTGGTAAATGAGAGGGGGCGCGCGCACACACGGTGTCTCGAGGAAGCGACCAGTGAGGGCGCGTCATTCGCCCGCGCGATCGTTGCGCCCGGCTCCATAGGAAATTGCCAATAGGAGACGGGCAAAAGACGCCGTAGCGGAATCGTGGCACGCCCTACGACTTCCTCCATTGTCCTTCTTTCCGGGATACTCTGCGAGGAAGGATGGCTCAGAACAATTATTTCGGTTTTACACACGGCGGAACGCAATATGGGTACGAAATCGCTTTGAATTTCATTATTATTAAGCATATTACATCTAAGTACCATCTTTTTAAAACTTTATCTCGTTTACGCGAGATCCGAGCGATCGGTGCTCAGTTTTTTTTTTACGTTCTCGCCGAACCACGCGAATCATTTGCCGGCTTTGGCCGCCATTAATCGTACTATCGAACTGCATCACCCGTGTTACATTTTTATCCCTTTCGTGGCTCCCATTTATATTTATAGCAAGCCTCGATCTTCCTTTTCTTTCCCTTCCACAATATCTCCTTTGCAAATCCTTCTTTTTTTTTCGCATTCACGACAAAAATTCGCTCTCTCAAAGTTTCGTGTTGTCGCGTCGTTTTTGAGCATCAAAAAACATCTCCGCATTTCGTTTGCTAACAGAGCTACGAGTGCCGCCGCTTATCAAACCGGACAAGCGGGATATGCTGTAACCCCAGCGGCTACAGCCGCTACTTACACGCAACGTCCCGCAACCGCCGCCGCTACGGGATACGAAACTTACCAGGCAGCAGCAGCCGCCGCCGCCACCGGCACCACTTACGCTGGTAAGTCACTAATTCCTTCATCAACCCCCTTTTTTCTCGCTCTTATCCTCCCAAGCGCGTCATTTTTGTCGAGTCGCCGACTCGCCATTTTCGCTTTTTAAAGTTCTCGCGCGACCTAAAAATTCCGAAAAAAGTGAGGTTTCCCTATAAATCCCGAAAAATCGACATCCTCAATGATTTTCGGCCAAAATCCCCAACTTTTTTTACGATTTCGTTGAAAAAAATTTCCACACGTGTTAATTCGCCAAGAACACGTTTTCGTTTTATCAAAATGGCTGGCCCAACTTTCCCATCATTCTCGTCAAACAGCCAGCTCAATTCAACGCAATTAACACATCGTTAATTAACGTTTTTGCTGCCGACTGACAATTATTCAAGTCGATAATTAATTACTCAAAAAGTTGAAATTCGTGAAAATCCGAACCTCTGAACAAACCCCAAATGGCTGTCCCAACTTTTTTAACTAAAGAAAAATCATCCAACCAGCAAAATTGAAATGCATGGGAATTCAAAGCCAAATGTACTGTTCCAAATTTTCCATCCCCCTCGCCAAACATCCTCTCAATTTCACACAACCAAAACATCGTTAATTAACGTTTTTGCCACCAATTACATAAATCACTCCAGTCATCAATTATTGAATCAACAAAATTGAGGTTTTTGCCTACTTTTTATGGTTTTTAACTGTACAAACTAATTTTTCTGCATCCTGCCTCAATTTTTGTTGTAGAAACTTAGTTGTAGAAAAAAAAACATTATTTAAGCCGACGCAATGGTAGAACGTTGACCGATCCGTTATTAGGTCTTTTTACCCCCATAGCTGCGAACCCAGGTACGGTGGCGCAAACCTACGACTACGGTTACGGAAGAGCCGCGCCAGCGGCTACATACGACGCGACCAAAACTTATTATCAGCAGCCGGCTGCCGCAGCCGCGACTTATACAACGACAGAGACGCACTATCAAGCAGCCAAGCCGGCGTACAGTACGACCAGCGCGTACACAGGTACCGCTCGTCAAGTCACAACGACCGGACAAGCCAAAACTTATCAAGCCTCCAGCACGGCTTATCAACAATCCAATCCCACTCAGAACGCAACTTATTCCTCCGGCTACACGGCTCCCGCGACGCCCGCCGTCGCGCCGGCTGCTCCGACAAATAGTAAGTTTTCTTTGCCAGTTATACTTGCTGCATACTTTTGTCGGGCTACATATTTGTCGATTTTGTGGAAGGAAATGACTCTGCGCTCGGAGGGAGGAATTTTTGGAAATTCGATTTCACATGAATTTCATTTTTTGTCATCTTTTCGAAATTATTCACTTCGAGCGTAGGGGATTTTTGTGAGAGACAATAATTTTACTGTCGAGGAGGGAAAAAGTTAAGGCTGTCCGATCAAGTTATTTGAAGATTTGACAAAAAACGTTTGCATCGGACAGCCTGGAAGGAAAGTACCTGAAATTTTCGCACCCCGCCGTCCAGTAGATATTGCAAGAAAGTGGAATTTTTACCCGAATTCGAAAATTTTTTGATCGCAAAGGCAGACAATAAAAGAGTTAGACTTGGAAGATAAATTGTGCTTCAAAATTTGGAGCTTTGATCGAGATTTTGGGCTGAAAAGCCCATCGCGATTGTTGATTAAAATGGTCAATGGAAATGGAAAAAAGTTGTCGAGTCGCGTTAAAGTTAAAAGTTAAAGGAAAAATTGGGCTCCTCCAAAGTTTGAGGCTTCAATTTAATTTGCCCCTAGAAGCGGCGGGTACGACGTATTCCGGCTACGACGCAGCGCTTTATAGCGCTGCGACAATGTATGTAGCCCAACAGAGTGCAAACAGCAACTCGACTAACCAGAAGACTGGAGGTTGGCAGGGCTACGGGCGTAAAGGTTTCGGAGCTGGTGGAGGGGGCGGAATGAAAGCGATGCGCACGAAGCAGCCGCCGAAACCGCAGCAGCTTCACTATTGTGACGTCTGCAAAATCAGCTGTGCCGGGCCGCAGACGTACCGAGAGCATTTGGAGGGTCAAAAGCACAAGAAGAAGGAAGCCTCGTTGAAAGTTCCTCAGCAACCGCCGGCCCGTGGAGCGGCCAACTCGTTGCGTTGCGAATTGTGCGATGTCACTTGCACGGGAAATGACGCTTACGCCGCGCATATTCGGGGCACCAAGCATCAGAAGGTTGTCAAATTACACACCAAACTTGGCAAACCCATACCGAGTGCCGACCCCACCGTTCTCAATCCAAAACCTGCGGTCGTCGCGAAAGCGACCACCGTCAAGAAACCTACGGTCACTGCTACACCCAAAATAAACTTCGTCGCCTGTAAGTTGAATATTTATCAATATTATGCCGAAGTCTGGATCGTTGAACGAAAGAAATATTTTTTATTCTTTTTTTTTGTCAATTTATGCAACTTTTCTACTAAATTTGTTTTTCCCATGGCACATAAGACTGTTCCAGTATCGTTGACAAATACTGAAATTCAGATCGTTGGAATTTAGAGAAAAATTCATTTATTATTAATTATTTTGACAATTTAATGCGATTATTCAAATTTTCCAAATATGAATAATCCAAATAAAATAAGTCCTCTACTTACTAATTAAATCCTTTTTGAATCATGGGAAAAACTCGTCGTACCGAATTTTGGACAATATTTAACGAATTAAAATGTTATGATTGGCAGCTGGAAATTTAGGCACGGTGAACACGGCTCAGGCGGTAGAGCCGAAAGCAGAGGAGGCAGTGGTGGAAGAGCCAGTGGCGGAGGAAGCAGTGGTGGATGAGAAAGATCCTCAGCCAGTGGGCCAGGAGTACATAGAAGAGAACAAGTCTGAGGACGGCAAGATAATAAGTTTCAATTGCAAGTTGTGCGAGTGTCGTTTCAACGACCCGAACGCAAAGGACATGCACATGAAGGGCAGGAGGCACAGATTTGCGTACAAGAAAAAGGTAAATCCAGATTTGGTGGTGGACATGAAGCCGAGCCTGAAGCAGCGTAAGATGCAGGAGGAGAAACAACGACGCCAACAGATAAAAGAAGAATACACGAGGCGCCGAGAGGACATGAGCCAATTGGGTCCGATGGGCCCGATGGGAAGAATGATCGACGACGAAATGATGTATTGGGAAGAACGACGACGTTACGAGGACGAATACGAATATTACGAATGGTACAGACGATATGGACGTGGACCGGGAGCTCCACCGATGCCGCGGCCTTTCCCAGGTCCGCCGCCGATGATGATGTTCCCGGGACCTCAGAGACGTCCGGACTCTTCGGACGACAAACACGTCGCGACCCATCACTCTACTATTTATCCCAAAGAGGAGGAACTGCAGGCGGTTCATAAAATCGTTTCCCACACCGAGAAAGCCCTAAAATTCGTCTCAGACACGATGGCGGAAGCGAGTGAGTTTTTTTTTCCCAATTTTTCAAATTCCCATAAAAATCCCATTGAATTCCCATAAAAAACCCATGGAATCCCATAAAACCGCATAGGAACCCCATAAATTCGATTTTTCCCTTAATCGACCAACTTTTTCCACAGGCAAAAAAGTTGCTCCGGCAACGCCAACGATAGTCCCGACTCCGGTTCCAGCGAGCACCCCTGGCGCGACTCCGGCAATAGCGGCAACGACGCCGGCAAACAGCGCGGCTGATTCTACCTCGAGCACCACCGACGCCGCCAAGAAGGAAGAAGCTGACAAGAAGAAGACCCCGAATCCGGCCGCTCCTGCTAAAGAAGATGGCAGCGATGGAAATCTCTTCTCCTTCCAGAACGAAAAAGAAGACGCTCGCGTTTTACGCAGCGTCATGCGAGTCGGCAATCTCGCTAAAGGTCTTCTCCTTTCCGGTGATAATCATGTCTGCCTCGTCGTTCTTTGCGCTGAAAAACCCACCAAGTGAGTCGCCCTTATCAATAACTCGGAATTTCTTGAATTTCTGTGCGTCGCATGATTTTCTATGGGGATTCTATGGGTCTTTTTCATCCTGACCCTTGAATCACACGTTTTTCGAGAGAAAAAAATCGGAAAAAATTGTTTCATTTTTTATCAGAGTGGTTTCGATCGAAATAACAAGATTTTTGGAAAAAAAAGAGTCACTCGGGTCAGAAAGACCCATATAATCGGTACAGGGTCAATCAGACCCTTTTTTCATTAATAAAATTCGTTGTTTTCTCTTGCAGAACATTGCTGAACAAAGTGGCAGAAATTCTGCCGGGTCAATTGAAAATCGTAGCTCCGGACGAGACATACAACGTTGGAAAGCATCCGGAATCGGCGGCTCTGACAGTTTCGGGAGGAACGGTAACAGTCAGCGTGACTCTGACGAGTCCGTTGATGCGCGAGACCGTCAAGCCAGTAACACCGGTCGCAGGTGATTCGATAATTTCCGAAATGATTGACGAAGGCCAAGAAAAGGATAACATAAAAGAAGTTGAGATTTTTAGCGAGAGAAAAAAAACGAGTTTTTTATTTGAAATTTCATTTATTTGTTCTTTTCGTGGCCCGGAACGTGTAACTTTGTTTTTTTTTTTCTCTTTTTTTTTTATTTCCCCCACAGCTCAGTCGCGAACGAGGGCAGCAGAGCAGAAAGCCAACGATCGATGATTTTAATCCCTTAATCATAAATTTCTAATGTACGTTTTCCCCTGCAGCTGATTCGACTATTTAATCGCGTCTCGGAGCCGCGATAATCGCGTGCGCGAGCGTGCGTGCCCGACACTCCCTTAAGCGAAAGAAAAAAAATGAAAAAAAAGTAATCGAAGAAAGAAACTCGTAAAAGCTCCATTGTTGCGACGATCTCATGATTCCTCGAGAGGGAATTTATAACTTATTCTTCGTCTCCGTAACTCGGACCGAAGAACAATCTTCTTTAACTGGACTCTCCGAATAACTTAATATAATAAAACATAGAAATCATGTTTTTTCCAAGATCGCGAACTTCGACGAGCTTTTCGAAACCCAAAGAACAACGCTGAGGCAATCAATAAACTATGGACTTTTTGATCATGCGATTATCATGAATTGAAAAACCCTCTATCCGCCATCGAATACTTTGCACTCTCAGCGAAGCTGCTCTTTACGATTTTTCATCAAAAACATTTACCGGCGATAACCTTTTTTAATATTTATTTATCATTTTTCGTCAAAAATCCGGCGAGTCAACGCCGATGAAATTTCGTCACTCAGCTCAGCTACACAGAGATTGTAACCGTCCGAGAATTTTCCATTCGCCGAATAGAAAAAAAAAAAAAAAAAAATTGACACATTTTTTTCATATAAAAAAAGAAAATTGATTAAAAAATTTCTTCGCTTTGCATTTTTTTTCCAAAATCAACGATCTTTGCCAGTCAGAGAACTTTTTTATTAAAAAGAGAAAAATAGCCGTTTTGCAAAAAAAAAAAAAGAAAATCAACTAAGAAAATGGTTTTGGTAAAAAATAGAAAAAAAACCGGGAAGGGACAATCTCTGTGAGCGTATCGCATTCGATGACAGTTTTGTTTTTATTTTGATCGCATCGAGTCTTTGTTGCAACGACATTGACGAGCGCGTTTCTCGAATTTCGGATAAAGAGGTGTAAAAAAAAAAGAAAAAAAAATAGAAAAAGATAGAAAAAAGAAATGCATAAATGAAAAGAGAAAAAATCCCAAACTGGGCATGATCAAACACTCTAAGTGTTGTCTAAGCGTGCTGTGCTTTCTTTGTTGGAATCTCAGATAATGCTGGACAGCAGCAACAGGGAGCTGCTCCATCGCAAACAACGCCCGCGACGCCCGCCGTGACGAAACCAGACCCACCAGACGTACTTCCCAAGGCTAAGTGTTTGGAGGCTTTAGCTGCACTCAGGCATGCCAAGTGGTTTCAGGTTTGAATCAATCAACTCTCAGTTCAAAACAAAAAACCAACAAAAAAAACGAAAAAAAAGTTCGAAAGAGCCAAAAGCAAAGAAGAAACCGTTTGGAGTGGCATTTTTTTTCTCGTAAAGTCACATTTTTCTCATTTTTTTTCTTCTCTCCGTATATCCTGAACCGCAACACGCGTGCAAGTCTCCTCTCATTATCTTTCTGTTTGTCCGTAGTGGAAAAAAAAAAAACAAATACCAAAAGTAAAAACGAACCAAGAAACTAAGGATAAAGAAACACGAAAGAAAAGAGCAGTCTTAGAACTTCCAGCCTTGGGACAACTTTATTTTTATTACCATTTGCCGACACTGTAGAAAACAATTGTTTATTCTCGACTTAAAGTTCGTAGCGGTTTATGTAAATGTCCCTCGGTTTAGCACCGACTAACGATCGCATTTACATCCGCTCGGATCTTCCGACAAGCCAACAACATCCAGAATAATAGCCTTGTAGTTTTTTTCTCGCTCATCTCTATTTTCTCCTTACAAATAATCTTCTCTGTTAATCTCTCTCTGATGATTCGTCAATCCGGTGTCAAACGAACCTTGTAGCTCTTTATTTATTTGATTATTCTTTAAATTATTATTTCGTTTGAAAACGTGATCGTAAATGCGAAAGAGAAAACAATATTCATTATTCTGGATATTAAACCATTTGAATCATGTGGAATCTTAGCCTAGACTGAGTCTGTTCTAGGTCTGTCTTGAAAAATGACCGAACGTTTGCTCCACTTAAATTTCCATTGATAACAAAAAAAACGAAAAAAAAGCCAATGTCATTTCCTTTTACGAATCGAATTTCTCGAGCATCGTTGAACATTGAAAAGACAGACGAGCACAAACACACAGTGGTGTCGTATGTATATACCGGGTGTTTAAATTCCAAAGATGAAAATAGTTGGCGGTGGAATTTGGATTCGCGACGGTCGCGAATCGCTCGGACAAGAGTCCGATTTTTGGAGATTTACATATTTATGTGGAAAAATAATAATGTGAGTGAAACACCCGGTAATATTGAGATCTAGGGCTAGAAATATTATCATTTTACGAAATATGTAGGCACGAGGCTGGGAGGATAGCTAAAGCCCACACAAAGCAAACCAGTTAGCTTAGGGTGTGTGTCCAAGCAAAATTCAAGCTTTATTTTTCTTCACAAACCCCCAATTTGTCAACTAACACGTGCGTTAATCCAACTTTTGTCACATTTTCTTTTACTCCTCCCGGACAGACTAGGGCAACTTCGCTTCAGAGCTGTGTTATGGTTATTCGCATAATGCGCGATCTGTGCAATCGTGTACCCACGTGGGGGCCGCTTAACGCATGGGTAAGTAGCCTCGTTTCGATCTTCCGAAGTTTTAAGCGATGTTTTTCGGTCTTTTTCTCAACGAAAATATTCTTCCCGTCTTCAGGCATTGGAATTGTTGACGGAAAAGGTGATCAGCACCGCCGGAGGCCCGCTCAGTCTTGGGGAAGCGTTGCGGCGACTCTTGGAATGTGTCGCCGGAGGAATTCTCTTGCCAGGAAGTCCGGGTGAGTGAAAATCTTTCAATTCTTTCGGCAAAAGATACAAGATAGTGTGGGAGCCTTGGAGTACACACTGGGTCATATTGACCCGGAAAATTTCGTCGGAATTCAACGGCGACGAATAAGATCGAGGAATTCAAGAAAAAAAAAAAACAAACAATTTATATCTAGCGGAACACGACTATTTGAAAAACGCCATGGGTCAGATTGACCCAGTGTGTACTCGAAAGGATTAAAAAATAGAAAACAGTTTTTTTCGAAATGATGAAATCGATGACGAGACTGAGCCTGTTGCATTCTCGATCAACGCTCTTGAACGCAAGTCTTTTGGGTTCTTTGAGAATTGGTCGACAAAGTGCAACAACGCGCAGATGATTTTGGCAGTCTGATTAAAAATAAGGAAAAAAAGCATTAATTATCAATCGGAATCGTGAAATAAACGAGAAAAAAAAATTTGATCGGTTGTCAGGAATTTTGGATCCTTGCGAAAAGGAGCCAACCGATGCGATAGGAAATATGACGGCGCAGCAAAGAGAAGACATAACAGCTTCGGCCCAACACGCCTTGAGGCTCGTGGCTTTCCGCCAAATCCACAAAGTCCTCGGCATGGAGCAGCTTCCACCTCCGAAATACAAAGGTCGATTCGCGCGGAAGCGCAGACGCGACAACAGCAACGGAGAAGGCACCGAAATCGAGGCTTCGAAAAAAGACAAAAAAACAGAGGAAGCCGCAGCGAGCGTTCCCGTCAAAATGGAAACGGACTCGAAATAAATAGAAGGAGGAAAACTGAAGCGCTAGTGGCAAAATAAACAACAACAACACCAAAACATTCGCTTTACCGAATAAGTATAACTTATAAATAACGGATCAATCCTTTTTTCCCCTTGTGTCAATTGCTTGCTCGATCAACAGATTTTAAAACTCGAGCGAAAAATCATTTTTCCAGCAATATTTTGCCTTTTTTCTCCAGATATAGAAACGCGAAAATCAATGAATTTAAATGAAAGAAAAGAAGCCCTGACGTTTGTCTTTCCATTCATCAAACGTCGTGACCCTTTACTTTTTTTCGTTTTCTCCAAATTATGTGATTCTTGAAACTTGCCTCGGGCAGTTACTCTCCTATTATCGATTAATATCGATCGTGCAAATAAACGCAGGCAATTGGTACGTTTCAGCATCGCCCTTCAATTTCTCCCATTCTCAAAATCGAAGGAGAAATGGAAAAAAAAAAAAAAAAAAAAAAAATGTTTCAATCCATTTTATCGCTTCGTGCCATTTGGTAGGACTCGGCAATCTTTAAGCAAGAGAGAAAAATGAAGAATTTGGATAGAGCTACTGGAAAAAGGCCAAGTTTATAAGATTTTTGAATTTAAGCGTAAACACGTAGTTTTACTCGAGACTCGATGTGTATGTTGTGTGTGTAGTCGTACGGGAATGAAAGAAAAAGAGGAAAAATGAAAAATCTCGATTTTCGAACGTGACAATTTTTCTTTCTTGTATAGAACGAACGTTCGGAAACTCGCCACCCAGTTTATTTTAACTTCTCCTTTATTTTTCTCTCTATTATCCCCCTCCGGCCGCGATAAAAACAATGGGGATTTATTAATTCCCACGATCGCGTTACTATTTGGCTCTCTTAGAAAAAATCGATTCGACAAAAAAGAGATTTAAAAACGACAAGAAATAATCAGTATAATCTTGTAATGGGATGTTTGTGAGAAAGAATAACTATCTGACCACAGTGTACGACCCTGCGTTGTATTTTGAAAGTCATCAATCAATAAACTTAACATGTAACAAATGCTTGTCCGTTCATTTCCACACTTTTTTTTGTAGCTCGATTTTTTCGACCTTTTTATTTATTTTTCAATATTATTCATTTTTTTGGCATTTTGGCTAATGCATTTTTTCTGAGAGAAAAACTTTTTGGCCACACACACACAGTAACACTATTGTTGGGACTTGCAGGACCGAATTGTGAAGGAGTTGGAAGGGGAAGAATTATTTAAACGAGAGGCAAAAATCTTCGAGAATTTTTACACTTTTCTGAAGAAAAGTGTAAAATTCTCAGAATTTCTCAGAATCCTTCTTAACAGTATTATCGAGAAATAAAAATCGTGGAATAATGCAGCATTTTTTGCTGGACTTATTTTTGAACCGACGATCCAAAAATTTGCCACCGAAATTCGAGGGAAATAAATTTCATTTCTTTCGATCGGTTTTTAGTCACGTGAGCTTTCTTTTTTTTGATACGTTGACACGAAGTCACTTATCAGCATGTATTTTTATTCCTAGTGGGAAAACTCATTTTTTTATATTTTTTTTTTATATTTATTTAAACATGACGGCTTTTTCGACGTGTTTCAGAATTTATTTCCTGTTGAATACGAGACTGTTCAACTTATCAAGCTTCAGCTATGATCTCAATTCTTTTTTACAATCTACCGTAGATTTTCATGAGTTTTCACACGTTCAAAGCGACTGGAGAACCAATTTTGTATAAAATTATGTTTGTACGAATTAATTATGTATTCTAATTATACGAATAAATTTATTCATCAACAATTGCGTCATTTTCTGCAACCGAAACCCTCCTACTCTATTTTCCCATGTTTTTCAACAGGATTTCGAATAAATGCTATAACTCTTCACTGATTGTTTTTCGGTCCTCGGAGAGTGATTATTCCGATCGGCCAGATTCTGGCGTTTTGATTTCACTAACATTAAACGCAGATAGACGGATTTGTTGGAACGTTATCGAGCAATGAAAATTCTCGGTCCGAGAGACCGAGAGTGGCGAGGTAACGTGTCGAAAAATTTGTCGAATGGCGAGATCGTGCCCTTTGTTTTCGTCAGTTTTCTTCCACCCGAGAACGAGGGACAAGTTTCGTGCTTTATTCGTTGGACAAAGAAATTTAAAAATTTATTTCAGCGTCCGGAGGAAAAAAGGAAATCTTGGCTTGTGAAAGTTTGGGTATAAATAACTGATCGTGCTGCCGAGCGCACGTTGATTTTCTAAAATTATTGATCGCTAGGGAAAATTTGAACGTCGAGAGCATTGATCGAGCTTTTCGTAAAAGAAAAAAGAAATTTCTCTCGATAGTTCGTTATTGCGTCAGGAAATCATGGCTGAAATTAGACGCGTGACTGTACAAGATTTTGCGAGTCTTTTCTAGAACATTCACATCGATTAGACAGCCAGAAAGAAGCTATACAAAATTTTATCGCAGCTGAGCTCTTCCAGGAAGCAATCGATATATGAAAAAATCGTCACAGCTGTTTCTTTTGTTCGGAACGCCGAAAAATGCTCGAGAAAACGCCACCTGGATCTCGCTGAAGGAAATTGTCAGTCGGGGACAAAGAAACAAAAGACTGAGTAAAAATTAGGGTTTTCGGTGATCAGGAATAGGAATTGAACAAAATTCTCGTTAATTCGACATTGAATAATAGAAAAAGTTGTGAGAATTGTTAAAAAGTACGAGACACTTTAGCGGACGATACTTTGTTTCGCGAGACCAACAACCAATCAAGAGAAGCAACGTCAAGTATCAGCTGGTGACGTAAACCCCAAGTAAATCCAATCAGCTGCTCCCCCTGAGTCCGTCGACCAATCACGATTCATTCGCTGCGTCATTCGGCCTTGCGGTATAAGTACGAGCGATCGCCACTCGACCCGCAGTCACGAGTGAGCTCTCGAGTCAGAAGCATCTTTTACGAGTTTGATACTAAAAAGCAGAATAAAACGAAGCATCCGCCATTTTAAAAACATTGAGCAGTGAAAAATCAAGGCAGAGGTGAGTTTTCTCGTTTTATTGTCCGAAATGTTGAGAATCCCCGACGTCTGCGTCCCTCGTCCACGATTTTTACGTTTCGACGGAGGTTTTCGTGAATATCGAAAAATATATTGGCGATTTGTTACTGTTGCGTGGAACGTTATTTACGTTTTTCTCGTCAATCCATTCGTCGTCGTCACAATTTGCATTGCACACACGATACGACCAATTTTGTTCTCCTCTTCTCCTGATTTCCTAGACATTTCTTTGTCTCGCTAGTCTCATCTCGACGATAATCGATCGTCCGCCATTGCTGAAAATTTCTAACGCTTCTCCCAAATCCAATTTACGGTATTTGCAGTATTACCTCCGTAACTTTTGATAGAGTCTTGTCTATTCGATCAATCCAGCTACAATTTATTCTTCATATTATTATCTGTTTGTAATTCACAAATTGTACGCAATTAAGTTGATTTTTGTGATGACGCTTTGGAAACGTAACTGCGTCGTTCGGTCGATACAAAATGGAGTTATGAGTCATCGTACAAATGCAATATCCATTATCGTTGCATTATTTTCCATAAATCAGGGAGTTTATATCGGAAAAACTCGTTTTTCATTATCGCATTTACATGCAAAAAGTTTTCTTTCATATATTTTCGAATTATTTGCTTAGAGACGTTGTTTTTTTTTTTTTTTTCTTTTTCCAATTGGAACGAAAAATGCCCACGTGCTTTTTATAAAAACTCGGAATGCATTAAATTTTTTTCCATTGCGAAGCTATTCATTGCCTTTTCGGAATAATGAAGACATTTATTTATTTTTTTTTTCAACAGATAACCATGCAGATCTTTGTGAAAACTTTGACCGGCAAGACCATCACTTTAGAGGTCGAGGCGTCGGACACCATTGAAAATGTCAAGGCCAAAATCCAGGATAAAGAAGGAATCCCCCCGGATCAGCAAAGATTGATCTTCGCAGGAAAACAACTGGAAGACGGTCGCACCCTCTCGGACTACAATATCCAGAAGGAATCGACTCTCCATCTCGTCCTCCGTCTCCGAGGAGGAATGCAGATTTTCGTCAAGACTCTCACTGGCAAAACCATCACCTTGGAAGTTGAGGCATCCGACACGATCGAGAATGTAAAAGCCAAAATTCAGGACAAGGAAGGAATCCCTCCAGATCAGCAA